>VWYI01002064.1:99754-152472 GCA_013399455.1 Anthoscopus minutus | reverse complement strand
TCCTCGTCTGCTTCGCGGACGGTGCCTCGGACCTGTGGCTGGCGGCCCATTACTACGTGCGGGGGCAGCGATGGTGGTTCGGGCTGACGCTGCTGTTCGTGCTGCTGCCCTCGCTCGTGGTGCAGATGCTCAGCCTCAGGTGGTTCGTCTACGACTTCGCCGCCAGCACCAAGGACAGCGGCGGCGGCACCAAGGACAGCGGCCCCCGCGGCTGCTGCCGCCTCTGCGTCTGGCTGCTGCAGGGCCTGATTCACCTGCTGCAGCTGGGGCAGGTCTGGAGGTACGAGGGTACCTGGGGGTGCCTATGGGGCGGGGGTGCAGTGGGGATGGGGAGGGTGAAGGGCCTGAGTCACCTGCTGCAGCTGGNAGGGCCTGATTCACCTGCTGCAGCTGGGGCAGGTCTGGCTGTATGGGAAGGTACAGGAGTACAGGGGCATGGCGGTACTGGGGTGATTGGGGTCCTGGGAGTATGGGGATGCTTCTGGGCTTGGCACACCTGCTGCAGCTGGGGCAGATCTGGAGGTACGAGGGTACCTGGGAGTGAGGGTACAGGAGGCTGGGATGAGGCTTCTGCAGGACCTGATCCACCTGCTGCAACTCGGGCAGGTCTGGAGGTGAGGGGAGAGGGTGGGACATGGGGGTCATGGAGCCAGGCAGGGCCTGGAGGGAGCAGCACAGTGCAGTAGGGACATGGGTGGGGATAACAGCATGGAGACTTCAGGAGGGATTGGCAGGGCATGGGGGGAGTGGGTGGGAATGGAGAGGTGAAGCAGGGACCCAGGCAGCTGGGGGAGGCACAAGGATCAATCTCTCTGCAGCCTCAGAAAGATGGGTGGTGAGAAGAGCCCCCAGCCGTGGGAACAGAGGGGTGTGGGTAGGAGCTGTGGGTGTGGGTAGGAGCTGTGGGTGTGGGTGAGGAGCTGCAGCCCAGCTCGGTGCCACAGCCCTACCATCCCTGCTGCCAGGTGGTGCTGGGCCGTTTGGGGACCTGCCTGGCCATGGCAGTGTGGTCCTGGGGGTATGAAGTGATTATTCTGGGCCCTGAACACCTCGAGACTCCTGTCCTGATCTCTCTGTATTTGTGGGGTGGTGGGCAAGGAGGTGCTGGTGGTTCCCAACTTGTCCAGGCTCTGCTGCTGCCCCATCCCAGTCCTGGGGACAGGCTGGTGGTGTGGGCAGGGCAAGCAGCAGACAGAAGGCTGGGGCAGCTCAAAGCCCTTCATCCTCCTCTCTGCAGACACCTCAGATGCACAAGGTGATGTTTTCTTGGCACCTTCTTCTGCTGTGCCACAGGCCCAGCCCTGCGCCCTCCCAGCTCCAGCCCCACGTGCTGGGGAAGAGCCAGGTGCTGGCACCGAGCGGCTCTCGAGGTGCCGGGAGGGCAGACAAAGGCAAATTCCCGGAACAATGCGTGGAGCCGGCAGCACTCCCGGCTCAGGTTTCCATCCTGTTTCCCCTCCTGAGTGCTATAGTAGAGGCTCTTTGCTCATTCCCTGTTGGTGTCTGCATGTTCATTCCTCTGCTGCTCCTTCTGGGATGCTCTGGGCTGTTTAACTTTGTTTGACAGTGCAGTGTGTGCCGTGCTCAGCACACCTGCCAGCACACCTACCGTCCCCGATCTCCCTGACAATGGGGCCACTCTCAGGGTACTCTGGCTGCAGGGTGGGTGCAAAACCTGCTTCAGTGTGCAAGAGGAGATGGTGAAGGAGAGGACTGGAGCTCTCTGGCCCTGCCTGCAGCTGGCATGAGCTGGACACACCTGATCCCAGCCCAAGCTGGAGTTGAGCTGCAGCCGGGGGCTTTGCCCCTGGCGTGTCAGTCCTGCTCTTGGATCGGCTGTGCCATGGAGACTCTTAAGCCAATTAAAGCAGTAACTCTCAGCACTCACCCTCCAGGACATGTTGGTCTCAAGCAGCAGCTGAGGCTCTTTCTAATCTCTGGATTTGGGATTAGTTCGGGTGACCAGTTAAATGCAGTTTGGTAAACCCATTAGTGGGGTTGGATCCGGTGCAGGAGCATGTGGCAGTTAGAGAAGTGTTGAATTAATGCTGCAGGTGAAAGAAAGGATTTTCCCTGGTCAGAGCACTGTGCCCCCTGCTGAACATCTCCCCCTTCCTGGTTTACCTGCCTCCTCCCTCACCTCTGCAGATCTCACCTCTACCAGCCTCACTGCACAGCCCTGAGCCCTGCCTGTAATAAAGACCCCCAGTCCCAAAAAGAAAGCTGATTCCTAACTGCAAAAGCAGCTCTGAGCACTGGCTCTGTGGTTATCCCTAATTAAAGTTAGTTTTTGTTGGTATTCATGGTGCAGATGCACAGACTCCATCACAGGTGGTCTCTGGAGATGCTGTCAGTGGCATGACCATGTGCCCATGTAAGCAGCAGCAGCATGGGCCTGTCCCCAGCTGGTCCCACACCACCACTGTGCTTGTGGGCCATGCTTGGATGGTTTTGCAGCTCAGGAATTGTTATCTGCTCACAAAGTCCGTCCTCAGCTTCTTCACCAAAGCAGCTCTGCAGGGCAGGGATGCTGCTCATGCCAGTGTGCCTCCTGCCCAGAAGCGTGCCTGGGTCCCCTGCCACCTCTGTGGGCTGGCAGCTAGCCAGGGCATGCTTCAGATCCCGTTGGGCTGGGGACAGCCCTTTCTGTGCCCATGTGTGTTAGCCCAGGGTCACAAATGGTTTGGCTGCCCGGTCCCTCTATTCCTCAAAGCCCCCATCAGCCTGCTGACCTGGGGACCCAGTGCCACCCCTCAGTCCTGGTGCCAGTCTAATAGCAGTCCAGGAAGGCAAGGACATCCTGGGTGGGCTCATGAGGGGTGGCAGAGTCTGCAGGTTTCCCCACCTCTCTGCTCCCTGGAACTTTGCTCTCGCTCCCAGCCCTGGAACCACCCAGCTTTGGGGTATCAGCTTGTCCTGCTGCAGGACCCAGTGCTGGCAGTTCCCACTTGGCCCTGGTGAAAAGGAAAAGGGGTTTTTAGGGCCAGACAAAGCCTTTCCCTGAGCACTCAGGTACTCCCATCTGCCCTGAGCAGCCAGAGCACCTTGGGGTGTGGGGCTGGTGGTGCACAGTGAGTTACACGGGCACATGTGCAGCTCTCCCTGGTGACCTGACTTGGTAGGATGTGTAAGGGAATAAAATGGCTGTAACAGAGAAGCAATTTGCTCCTTGTTTAAATACAGGATTAAGGGATGAGATCCCAAATTATCTTGTAGGAAAATCACACTTCCTAGTGCTCACTCTGGGACCAGAGGGTCCCTTGTCCTTTTCCATCTGAGAATGACGATTAGCGGATTACTATGTAACCAGTGCTGGGCTTTTTCCCTTTTTCATTTTTTCCAACACCTGAAAACTGGGCTCAGTAGTTGGAAGTTGAGGGCACAGTGACACTGGTGACAAACCTAGCTGTAGCGAGGCTCTGACAAAACCAGTGTGCACCCAAGCCACCACCTTCCTGCTGCAGGGTTTTTGTTGGATCACTCTTTGCAATACAAAGAAGGGAGCAATTAGCCCTGAGAGCTCTCACTGTCAGTTTCTGCCTCATCATCAGTTTTTTTGAAAATTAAATGATTTTTTTTCAAGTGATTGATTCTGTGTTTCCCGTGCAGCTGCTGCGGCGCAGGGCTGGGGAGCGCCCGCCGTGCTGGCAGCGCCGGGATCGCTCACTGGGCTGAAACACCACGGGATGATCAAATGCAGAACAAATAAGAATCAACATTTCATTCGGGCGAGTTGATGGGAGATGAAATCTCGTTTTAATGAGACCTATGGAGCTGGCCGACAGAGGGATAATTGTGCCTTTGCTGAAAGCTGACAAAGCCACGGGTCACTTGTTGAACAGTGCAGGACCCAGGGCTAGGGCTCTGTAGTGCATGTGCAGGGGCTGCTCTGTGCCATGGACAATGGCATCGCTGATGAGCCCAGTTATCAAGACTAATTACAGGGACGGGATGAGGTCACCAGCTCCCAAGCCTGGTTCATGCATAGGCACCCTGGGACAGCAGAGACACCCCACAGCAGCCTGGGCTCTACATTGCTTCCCCTGTTGTTTCCCACTGCACCTTCCACCCCTGGGCTGCCCATTGGTTTACTCCTCACCAGAGAGGGGGATCCTTCACTGGCCCCTTCTGAGGGGCAGAGGCCGTGGTGGTGCCACAAGGGCAGTGCTGGCCTGGTTGCTGTGAGCAGGTGGCACTGAGATGCAGATCTGTGCCAGGAGCCAGGAGCCAGGTGGCCACAGCCTCTCCCCACCCTGAGCAGTGAGGGACAGGCTGCAGCAACGGCTAAAATTAGGTGCTGCCCCGGAGGTGGAGGTTAAAACGTCACTTTGACACCAGCGCAGAGAAGCCGGTGAGGGCTGGAAGTGAGGCTGGCAGGGCAGAGCAGATGGCAGCAGGGTGTCCTGAGGGCTTGGTGGCCCCAGCTGATGGCCCACACTGTGTTCTCCGGGCTGTGCAGCCCCGAGGGTGGGAGCACTCTGCTGTCCCTGCAGTGGGAGCAGGGCTGGCTCCTGCCTCCTCCTGCTGACAGATGAGCTGAAAATGCTGTGATCAGGCTTTCTCCCATGCTCTGGGCTGATGGAGTTGTCTGGCAGCATATTCTGGAGCTGATGGAGAAGCCGTTGCTCTGCCAGAGGATTTTATTCACTGGGAGGAATCTGTGGTCTGACGTCCTCCTGCTGCACCTGTTTTCCTCCTCATCCGGCTCCCTTCTCCTCCTCGCCAGCAGAGCCCTGGCCGTGGTGCAGACAGGGCTGCCTGGGGAAGCCCTGCCTGGCCAGCTCCATGTCCCCTCCTGTGGTGCCAGATCTGGCCTGGTGCCGTGGGGAGGGTCCCTGGTGGCGGTGACTCAGCCGGGCATGCGTCGGTGCCACGCAAACCTCCACTGACCCCCGGCCGACGAGCAGATGGCCGAGGCCAGCGTGTGGCTGCGCCCGCAGCCCAGCCAAGAGCCCAGGCAACACCGGCATGAGCGCCGGGAGCTTCCTGCGGGCAGCACGGCACAACCAGCTGGTTCCTCCATCCTCGCCGGGGCAGGAGGAAGCAGGGCAGGCTCTGCGCCAGCTGGGACCAAAATATCCCTTTTGAGAAGCAGCCGGATTTGGTGCTGGGTTGGGGCAGCCTGAATCCATGGGTGGCTGGAAAGAAGAGCTGTGGATGGGATCCCCAGCTTGGGGAAGCCAGACTCTGCACAGGTGGTTAAGGATTGGGGTGATGGCTGGGTAGGCACTGTGTGGCTGAGTGGGCAGCAGGGTGACGGCCTGGGGCTCTGGGGTGCTGAGCTGGCTTTGCACAAGCTGCCCCTTCCCAAATTGGAGCCCTGGCCTGGGACAGGGGTGCGTTCATCATTGCTGCTGCCCTGCAGCTCCTGGCACCCCTGCCCTAGGGAGCTTTCCATGGTCCCAAATCAGCAGGAACAGGTTGGCAGTGGTCACCGGGCATTCCTGGTGTAGGCAGAGTGGGATGAGCTCATCTGGCAGCTTGGGCTTCTCTCACCCTTCCCCTGCCTCGCACAGGTACCTGCGCACGCTGTACCTGGGGCTGCAGAGCCGCTGGCAGGCCGAGCACCGCCGCCGCCACTTCTACTGGCGGATGATGTTCGAGAGCGCGGACATCAGCATGCTGCGGCTGCTGGAGGCCTTCCTCAAGAGCGCGCCTCAGCTCGTGCTGCAGCTCAGCATCATGGTGCAGCAGAACAGCATCGAGCCATTGCAGGGTAAGGGACAGCGCTTGCAAGGGACAGGGTTGGGGGAGGGAGGTCCCTGGCTTCTGCAGGCTCTCATGGCTGCTCCCCGCAGGACTCTCAGCCTCGGCCTCGCTGGTCTCGCTGGCCTGGATGATTGCATCCTACCAGAAGGTGCTGCGGGACTCGCGGGAGGACAAGATGCCCATGTCCTACAAGGGCGCTGTGGTGCAGATCCTCTGGCACCTCTTCACCATCGCTGCTCGTGCCATCGCCTTTGCCCTCTTCGCCTCCGTGTTCCAGCTCTACTTTGGCATCTTCATCGTCACCCACTGGTGCATCATGACCTTCTGGATCATCCAGGGCGAGACGGATTTCTGCATGTCCAAGTGGGAGGAGATCATATACAACATGGTGGTGGGCATCATCTACATCTTCTGCTGGTTCAATGTCAAGGAGGGACGGAGCCGCTACCGCATGTGCATCTACTACATCATCACGCTGTCAGAGAACGCCGCCCTCACCATCCTCTGGTTCCTGTACTACGACCGCAAGACCACCTCCGACTTCAACGCCTTAATCCTCGTCTGCGTGGTTAGCTCCAGCTTTGCCCTCGGCATCTTCTTCATGTTCATCTACTACTGCCTCTTGCACCCCAATGGCCCCATCTTCAGCCACCGCTCCGTGGGCTGCATCTTCCGGCAGGAGCCACCCCCAGTGCCGGGGTCCCCCGTGGAAGCCGTCACCAGCCCCCCGCGCTCGCTGCCGCGGACTACAGGGGGCGAGCGGGACGGGGCGCCCGGGGAGCGGGACAGCTGCGTGCCCGTCTTCCAGGTGAGACCCTGTGCCCCGCCGGCGCCGGCCGCCCGCGCCCCGCGGACAGAGGGGCCCGTCATCCGAATTGACCTGCCCAGGAAGAAGTACCCGGCCTGGGATGCCCACTTCATCGACCGGCGCCTGCGGAAGACCATCCTGGCGCTGGAGTACGCGTCGCCCACCACCCCCCGCCTGCAGTACCGCACTCCCGGCGCCCCGCAGGAGGTGCTGGAGTACGAGACCACCGTGTAGGTTGCGGGGCGTGTAGCGGCGGGAGCCCCGGGGCCACCCAGGCCACCCTGTGTCTCCGCAGCTGTTTGCCTTCCTTTGGGTTTGCCGGCGCTGCCGTGTCGCCATGCCAAGCATCTCGTGGGCGGTGGCCGGGGAGGTCTCTTGGTGCTATCCCCTCCCCGCGCTGCATTCCCGCAGCCCAGACCCGTCCCATCCGACGGCGGCCGCCCCCACGCCCTCCGGGGCTCGTCCTTGCCAAAATACCTCACCGGTGCCTGAGCCCAGGCGGTGGGTGCTGTGGCCCGTATCAGTGGTGCAGGATGGGGACCGGGGGCACCCTGGGATGGGGGCTGGCAGCTGCCAGGGGCACGGTAGGGCACGATGTGGCACAGTGGGCAGCACACGGGAACACAGGTGCCTGTGCCACTGCAGAGCCGTGGGAATGGAACGTGGCTGCACTGGGGTGGGCACTGGGGTGCACTGGCTTGTGACCCCCAGGGAGCTGGGGCAGGGACAGCCGGGGTCCATCCAGTTTCAGCCCCATGTCTCCCACTTCCCCCAACCTCTGCCACACCAACCCTAAGTGAGCCCCTTCATATCCATCCTCAGTTCCCCACGGCTCAGGGTTGAGCCATGTCCCCAGCCCCATGGGGTCTCCAATATCCTGTGGGGCGCAGGCCCTGGCCTGGGGGGGCCCTCATGGGTGGGCACCCCTAGTTCTGAGCTGGGTCCCCAGCTGTGGCCAGGATGGCTACCCCCCATCCTCCCCCCATCCCCACAGGAACTGCTTCATCTCATTTGGTTTGTTTTCACCTGAACGGTGACATTTTGTGTGACATTTTCTACCTCCGCTGGGGCCGGGGGTGGCAGGGCCTGGCTGGCACCACTGAGGGGTGTGTGCGGGGCCGCCGGCGTTCCCCGGGTTCCCCAAAGTGGGATTCACCCCCAGCCGTTCTCCTCTCCTGGGCTGGCATCCCTTCCCACCCGGGAGCATTTTCACTCACTCCTTCATCAGCATCACCCCCCTCCAGCTCCTCAGTGTAACCTGAGCTGGGACCCTGCCTCCCCTGTGTCCCGTCGCCTCTGTCCTGCCTGTTCCCAGTCCCTGCCCCGTCTGCTCCTGCCTTCCCAAAGGAGTGGGGCTGCTTGGGCTCCGGGTTTGAATGTGTCCCTGGTCCTGCTCAGATCCGGCCCCCACCGAGGGGCTGTGCTGAATGTATCCTGTGCCCCCAGGCCGGGACTGTTCTGGGGGGGTTGTGTGTGTGTGTGTGTGTGTGTGTGTGTGAGAGTGTGCAGGGGCTGGCAGGGGTTTGCAGGGCAGGGGAGCTGTTGGACCCCCCCAGCCTTGTGCTGCCCCAGCCCCTTGCCCCCTGCACCCACGGCCCCTGTGCCTTCCCTGCATCCCCTGTGCCCTCGCCATGGCTCCACAGTGTGCCAGCCTCTGGTTCCCCGGAGCCACAGTGCCAAGTCCTGCCCGGGCTGGGGAGCGTGGGCAGCACTGAGAGCCCCTCCGTGCCATGGGGCACCGTGTGAGGCGCTAGAGGATGGGAGGAGTGGGATGGGAGAGCTGCACCTGGGAACGACTGGGATATGGGGTCCCTGAGGGCCAGCGTGGGTGCCCTCCCCTGTGACACGGCCGGGGTGGGTGGGTGGATGTGCAGTGGTGATGGCATCACGCTGCTTTTGTTTCCCATTTCCTGGTAGCTGGGGTGACAGCAGGCTGGGCTGGCCATCGCTGGGTTCACTGGTGCTAACTGGTGCTAACTGGAAGCCTTGGAATCGCTTTAGGAGGAGGGTTCAGAGCATGGCTGGGGCTGGGCAGTGGGCTGGGCCCCTGCCACCTGCACCCCTCCTTCACTGCCGTCACGGGCAGCCCCCGGTGGTGTGTGCTGGTCGTGCTGGGGCAGCCCCGGCGTGGGGCGGCTCTGGGGCGGGGTCTCTTTTCCTCAGGGAAGGTGGGAGGCAGCAGCCAGGGGTGGCAGGCTGGTCCGGGGGCTCCCCGCTGCAGACATCAAGCAGTGTCACCGCAGCCCTTGAACGGTGCCCAGGTGGTGGCAGCTCCTCCCTGGGTCGAGCTCACAGAGAATCTGGGGATAGGCCATATGGGGACTGTGTGCCAGCACGGGGCGGCTCCTCTGGGCTCCCCCTGCCCCTGTCCACCCCAGGGCAGAGATGCCATTTGGACACACCCTTCATGCCGGGGTTCGTGTGGGGACCCCAGGGCCACGCTGGTGGGTCAGAGGGACACTTTTCTATGCACTCAAGCCACGGTACCCTCAGCCCTGGGCTGCTCTGGCCGGAGGAGTCTGGCCATGTGTGGGGTTCGAGGGGAGCCCTCAATCTCCTGCTCCAGGCCACCCCCCTGCCCTCCACCCAGCCTGTGCCACAGCGGCAGCCAAACCCAGCGCCCTGCCCGCCCTGCCCGCCGGGCTGGGATGACAAAGGGGCACGACCAGGGGCCAGGATGGGCACAGCTCCAGGGGTGCTCGAGCTCCCACTGGGGATGGCAGGGTTCTGGTCCCTGGGGATGTCACCCAGGGGTGGCAGCAGGGCTGCTCCAGCTTCAGGGAGTGAGGGAAGTTCTTTCTGGCAGGGGCTGCCGTGGGATCTCAGCCACATTCCTGATCCCCTCAGCGCTGGGACCCGGCGGCTGCTGTCACGTACTGTAAATATTCTGTGTGCCACCTTCTTCTCTGGGACCCTCGGCGTGGGCGGGGGCAGGCGGGAGGCCGGGGTCCGTCCCGAGACTTTTTTGTAGACCACAAACTTTTTGTATATTTTTAATTTTGCTGCAACATGAGATATTAAATTCATTTCAATAAGTCCTGCCTGTGGGATCCTGTCCTTGTCGGCAACTCCAGCTCGCAGCTGGGGCTCCAAAGCAGGGCAGGATGATGCCTCTCTGTCCCGGACTGCTCGGGGACATCATTAACAGAGCAGGACGGGTATAGGAGCTCTGCCTGCCTGGTGTCGGTGGCCCTGGCTGGTGCCGGTGGCCCTGGTGGCCGGCAGGGAAGGGGTGCACAGGCAGGATGCAGCATCTCGGGGAAGAAGCTGCCGGACGTAGCCACTGCCGGGCCAGCCTCCTCCCTGCCGGAGGCCCCGATCCCCAGCCAACCCCCAGACCCACGATGGGTTTGGATGCCATGGGCAGCTGTGGGGATGGCGTGCTGGATGCAGCTGCGTGAGCTCCTGTTCCCAGCGCCAGGGCCCCGTGTGAGCAGGACAGGATGTGGGCAGTGAGGGCTGGGAGCTCCCAGGGTTGCCCCATGAGAATGGGGTTGATGTGGGGTCATAGGGAAGCAGAACCAGCCCCAGCCTCAGGAAAGAGCCCTGCAGTGAGGAGCTGGTCCATAGCAGAGTCCCACAGGCACCACCAGCACCTGCTCTCGTCCCAGCACCTGCTCCCATCTCAGTCCCATCTCAGCTAACTTCAGCCCCTGATTCTGTCCAAGCAGCAACTCAGCCCCAGCCCCAGTCTCAGTCCCAGTCCTGTCCCAGTCTCAGTGGCGGCCCAGCCCGGGCCAGCCCTGCCCAGCTCAGTCCCAGCACCCCCCAGGAGAGGCAGGAACTCACATCCCAGCTATCCTGGTGGAGTTTCCGACACAGGAAAGCGCCGCGGCGCCGAGCGGGGCAGTGGGGGCGGCCGCAGCACCGCGTCCTGCCATGGACAGCGAGGCGAAGAAGGGGAAGAAGGTGCGTGGGGCTGGGGCTGGTGTCCGGGGGGCTGGCAGGAGGGTGGGAGCGGGTGAGATGCGCAGGTTTGAGAGGCTCCTCACCCCCTCCCACAGCGCAGTGGGGAGAAGTGGAGCCGCCCAAATAATGCGAAGAGCCAGCAGAGAGGTGCTCAGCTGTTGCTCCTCAGCGCAGGCGCTGGGTGCCACGGACCCCGTGTGTGGGGCCAGGCTTGGGTGCCCGGCCCTGACCCGTCCCCGTGCCCGTTCCCCTGCCAGGGTTTCGTGTCTCCCATCAAGCGGTTGGTTTTCCCGAAGGCTGCGCGGAGGGCAGCGCTCCGCAGCAGCGTCTATCGGCGCCCGCTGCACTCCGTGCCCCTCTACCCCCCCGACTACTTGATTGACCCCCAGATCCTGCTGCACGACTACGTGGAGAAGGAGGTGAAGGTAAGGGATCCCCAAAAGTGCCCGGGATCGCTGCTTGCTTGGGATGGGGGGATGAGCCCACCACGCAGTGCCGAGAGCCACACACAGAGTGGTCAGAAGGGTCCTGGTCCCCTCCCTGCTCAGGCAAACACCCAGAACCCCAGGGAGATGTGTCCTGACCTTGGGGTCATGGGTGAAGGGGAGGGTGCCATGCCCCAGCCTCCCCGAGCTGCCCTGGGATTTTTCCCCTCCAGTTTTTAGGCCATCTGACATGGGTGACATCCTCCCTGAATCCCTCCAGCCGGGATGAGGTGCTGCAGCTGCTGGACACGGCCAGGGTAAGGGGGGTTCCCTACTCCCCAGAGGGTGGGCACTGGGTACCCAACACTGCCGGATGCCCCACGCACCGCCCTGTGCTCTGTCCATGCAGCAGCTGAAGGAGCTGCCGCTGCAGACGACGCCAGAGCAGGACAGCATCCTCAGCCTCTCGGCGCGCTGCCTCCTGCTCACCTGGCGCGACAACGAGGAGCTAATCCTGCGAATCCCCACACACGAGATCGCGGCGGCCTCCTACCTGCGCGACGATGCCCTGCACCTCCTCATCCTCAAAACCGGTGCGGGGGTCCGGCTGGGGGCCACCAGCCGAGGCACAGCCGGCCCCGAGTGGCCGGCGTTCCCTGGGCACGAGGGGCTGGAGCACGGCGGGTGATGGGTGTCAGAGTCTATCAGGGCGGCAAAATCCCGCGTTGTCCCCGGTGTGTCCCATCCTCTCCCACGTACAGAGTCCCGGAGGGGTGTCCGCAACTCACGAGGGCTCCCACATCCCCACCCCACATCCCCATCCCTCTGCATCCCACTGGGCTGCTGGGACAGGGAGGCCGGGGCAGGGGCTGGGGACCAGGTAGGGTGGGCAGCGCAGCCCCCCGCCCTGATGCCCTGTCTGTCCCCGCCCTCCCAGGCCTGGGAGTGGACCCGGTGCCAGCCGGGGCGCACCCCGAGGCGGCCCCGGCCGGCTTGCCGGAGGCGTTTCCCGCAGAGAAGCGTGCGGGGGGCTCGTGGCCGGAGGGCCGGCTCGGAGGCCCGATGGAGCGGCGGCACACGATCTGCAGCCTGGACTGGCGGGCGGCGCGGGGCGGGCAGGAGGGCCGGCAGGGCGNCACCGCCGGCGGCAGCTGGGAGCGCGGCACTGGCTTCGGCAGCTGGGAGCGGCGGCACGCCGGCAGCAACCCCCTGGACCCCCAGGAGCGCTGCCCTGACGCTTACTCCAACCTCATTATCCTCGCCGTGCCCAACAGGGTGAGCCGTCCCAGCGTGTGCCGCTCGCCGCCCGCTCGCCCACCCTCCGGCACTCACTGCCCTCCTCCCTTCCCACTGCAGGATGCTGGTGAGGAGTCCTGTGCCCTCATCTGCCAGGTGTTCCAGATCATCTACGGCGACCAGAGCATAGAGTGCGTGGACCGCGCCGGGTACCACTACACCTCCACGCCCACACGGCCCTGGCTCTCCAGCAGGAGTGAGTGGCTGGGGACAGGAGTGGGAACATCAAGTGCGGTGTCATGGGGCTGACATCGATCCGGACAAATCGTGGGGAGTTTGTCTCTGCTATGAGGTCTCAGTTCTCCCTCCCCAGGTGAGAGCTGCCGCACAGATGGGACATACGGCTATGATGCTGACTACAGCTGCTGCAGCTCCTTGTGAGTCTGGCTCTCCCAGCGTGCCCTTGGGCTGGGGTGGGTCCCACTGGACCGGTGTGGGATCCCCCTGCCCCTGGGTGGGTGCCCCTGCCCTTTGGGAGCAGTCCCCACTGCAGTGATGCCTCAGCCCTACCTGATGGTGGGTGCTGTGGAGTGGATGGGGGCAGCTGGGCATGGGAGGGGTTCAAGGACCCTCTGACCTGTGTCCTCCTGCAGCAATGGCTCCCACGAAACCTTTGAGGCATATTACAGCGGCACCTCCTCGCCCTCCTTCCACCGCTCCCACCACAGCCTGGCCACCGCTTGCAGTGGCAGCGACCAGAGTGGCGCAGGGCTGGAGCAGCTGCAGGACTACATGGTGACGGTGAGGGCACAGGGACAGGGACAGGCAGCAGGCCAGCACTGCCAGCAGCTGGAGTGGGGGCAGCAGGCAGGACTGGGCTCCCTGTGCCAGAGAGCAGCAGTGGGACACAGGGTAGGGGGCTGGGATCTGTGTGCTGCTGGTGTCGCCAAGCCCAACCTGTCCCTGTGTCACCACAGCTGCGCAACAAGCTGTCACCACAGGAGATCCAGCAGTTTGCCATCCTGCTCCGCGAGTACCGGCTGGGCACGCCGGTGCAGGAATACTGCACCGAGCTCCTGCGCCTCTATGGGGACCGCAGGAAGTTCCTCCTCCTGGGTGAGTGTCTGCAGCCACCCTATGTCACCATGTCACCCTGGGGATGTCTGTGCATCCCCTGGGGACATGGTGCTGGTGCTGGATGTGCTTCAGGGGATGTCAGGACCCCACTGCTTACTGGGGGCAGGATGGGACAAACCTCCTGCCGGCACCCAGTGGGGCTGGTATTGCACCCCAGTGCTGCCCACCTGGGCAGCCTCCGGAGGTTCATGGTGCCTCATGTGACAGGAATGAGGCCCTTCATCCCTGACCAAGACATTGGGTACTTTGAGACCTTCCTGGAGAGCATCGGGATCCGGGAGGGCGGGATCCTCACTGACAGCTTCGGCCGCATCAAGCGCAGCATGAGCAACACGTCAGCCTCGGCCGTGCGCAGCTACGACAGCTGGTCCCTGCGCTCCGAGTCCGAGTCCTTCAACCGCATGATCACGGACATCACCCATGACATCGAGGCACTGGCACGGGATGAGGAAGAGGAGGAGGAAGAGGACAACTATCTGTGAGCCAGTGCTAAAACCCAGCTGTCCCCTCCCTGCTCGCTGATGTGATGCTGCACCTCCAGGACCAGATCAGCAGGCGCCCAGCTTTGCCCCAGAACAACGGATGGTGAATTTGTCACCATGGGAGGGGACAGGCCTCTGCACTGCCCTGTCAGCTCTTGTCAAGGCTGTTGGAATCACAGGGCAGCTGCAGTTGTGAGGGAGACACATGTGCTGTAATTCCTGCAGATTTCAATTAAAGGTTGGGGCTGAAAGCAGAGCCGGTTCTTCCCTGGCAAAAGGCCCTGTCAGAGAGCAGGGGTGAGCTGGGGCAGGGAGCTGCTGGGCTGGGCTGGGCTGGGCACCTGCCTACTCCAGTGTCACATGGAGGTCACCACCAGTGGCAGGGTGCTGCCGGCTGTTCCTGGCTGGCTCCAGAGGATGTTCAGAGCAATGGAGGGAGTCAGCAAGAGTGCGCTGGGAAAGGGCTGGTGGCGGCTGCTCCCTGCAACGCCTGTGCAGCACTCGTCCGGCCGCGGGCTCCGGGTGTTTCACAAAAGGAAGTTCCTGCCCCGGACCCGGCTTCCTGCAGTCCCGCCCTGCACCCTCCGCAGCCGAGGGACAGGGCCGTGCTCCTCGCCGCCCCATGGACCTCAGCTGATGTTCCCTGGCCGCCGCCCCCGAGCCGATTCCCCGTGGCTGATGTATCCCAATTTCCCGCGGCTGCTGGCCCTTGGCTGATGACTCCGAGGCAACATTCCCTGTCCCAATGTCCCTTGGTGAGGACTACGGGAGGGCGCTGCAACCCCTCGGTGGTGCAACTTATGTTTTCTACAAAAAAATTTTACATATGCAAACCATCATGAGGTGAGATGCTCTCTCACCCTGGCTGCTTCCTCTGAACCCAAGCAGCCCATGGTCAGGGTCGCACAGAGCCGTGGGTGCCCTTGGTGATGCTGCCTCCTTCTCGAATTCAGGGGTTGTCCGGGCAATCCAGAAGAAAAGCTGAAACACTGCAGGGCTGGGTAGGGCGCAGAGAGGAGCTTTGGCACGGGAATACCAGGGCCAGCAGAGACACCACAGAGCCCAGGGATACCCGAATCTCTCTGAGCTGTGCTTCACAAAGCCGGTCCCATGCACCCCACTGTGTCCTGGACCCCCTCATGTCCTGCACCCCACCACGAATACTCAGGTCTTCCTTTTCTCCTTCCTGGGACAGACACCCAGGCTGACACCGTGTCCTTTGCTCTCCTCGTGGCTCCCCACGTCCTCCATGGCCCTGCCCTAGGTGAGGAAACATCCTGGAGGCTACTCTGAGGTGCGGGACCCAAACCCATCCGGTGTCCGGGGGGCAGCAGATGGACACACGGGCTCTGCACCCATCGGGGGTCCCTAAAGGCAGTGGGGTCATGCAGGGCTGGGATGTCCTTGCGGCTGCGGTTTGTGGGGTGGCAGTCTCTGCTCCCAGCCTGACACAGGGGGCACCGGCCGCGCCCCCCCCGTCGGATCGGGGGCGTGGCAGTACCGGGAGGGGCGTGGCAGTACCGGGCAGGCTGCGGGAGAGCAGCCGGGCAGAGCGGAGCGGCGGCGGCAGCTCGGGCTCTGTGACCGGGACCGAGAGCGGGATTCGCGACGGGGACGTGCCCTAGGACGGCAGCGAAGGTGAGAGCTCCGGGATCGGAACCGCGAGGGCCCCCCGCAGCCAGTCCCGGGCATCCCGGTGGGTCCGACCCCGCGCCGGTCACGCTCAGAGTGACGGACCCTGGGTGACCGGGATGAGGAGATGGCCGCGAGTCTCCTGGGTCCCAGTGCAGCCCCGGTTGGGCACAGTGTAGCATCAAGCCGGTGGCTTTGCAGGGGCTGTCGGGGACCGAAGGCACGGGGCAGCAAGTGCAGGGGACTGCGAGCAGTTTTGCTCCAGGAAAGAAGGGCACCCTCATCCAACTTGGTCCTCATGACTAGGGGCACAGCAAGAGCCCTGGGACCTGGCTTTCCAGGGTGGGACACATCAGGAATGCCCACTATGCCACAGGAGCCAGTGGGAATGACCCTTGGACCGCCCGGGATGTTTGTGCTTGTAGGGCTGGATGTGCTGAGCCGGTGCGGGACGAGAACTGCAAATACTGCAGTGCTGATGATGTGAGCCACGTCTAAGCTGGGCACCATGTGGGTTTGCCAGGATGGATCTGGCACAGTCACTAACCTGCCTCAGGAGCAAGGCTGACCCAGGCTTTGGGCAAGCAGGGAAAGACAAGGAGTGACTGCAGGGTGTTGTGGAGGTGACAGCCATGTCCCTCAAGAGCTGTGCTGTGCACACTGAGAGTTCAGCCCTGAGCTTCCTCATTCACTGTCACCAGCAGCACCTTCTCCTTTCTCTCCACCCAGGTCTCCCTGGCCAAGGGAAGTACATTTGCAAGGGGTTTACCACTCTTGCTGCTTCTTGCAGCTTTTTTCCCACTATGATTCTTGGGGTGCTGGAGAAAGTTGAGCATTTGTCTTTGCCCTCGACTGGATATTTGGGGTAGCTCCCATGCAGCAGAGAGCAGGGGAGCACAGTGTGCAGTGGTGACCTGTGGTGATGGGGGAGCCATGGGCACCAGGGGTGTTGTGTGGGGACCCCCAAGCTGCAGCAAAGCTCACCATGATCAAGGGCCCTCTTTGTAGAAGATGCCGAGTGTGACTCTCTGCTGCCGTGGTGCCCAGTGTTTGTAGCCTGTCCTGCATCCCAGAAGGGCTGGGAAGCTGCTCCATGGCTGTTGCTGTTCTCTCCCCAAACTTCACCTCCTACGACATCTCCAGGAGATCCCTTTTCCTCTGGCCTGTCACTGGGCACCCCAGTACCCTGAAGCTGTGGGAGGAGAAAAGCTTCCTCTGCCATTGCAGAGCACCTGGGTGGGCATTGGGGCCCTAGGATGGGTGGGAGCTGATGGGAACGGGGCTGGACTGGGGTTGGAGTGGGGCTTTCACCTCTGTCGCAATGGCCTCACTTCCTCTTCCTTGGCTGCAGCATGGGTTGCATGAGGTCAAAGGAAGCTGGTGTCCAAGACAAAATGATAAAAACTGATCCTGACCCTGATCCTGGCCCCACCATCCAGCAGGGCCACTATGTGAGGGACCCTACAGCCACCAACAAGAGGGTGAGTGATGAGGGGTTTCGGGGCTGAGCTGTCACACGGGGCTCAGCCCCTCTCTTCAGCACTGCTACCAGCACTAAGAGTGAAGCCAGCTGAGGGCACTGGCAGTGCCCATGCACTGGAGCAGGGACTCGGCTATGGCATGGGAGCACAGGCCACACTGAAACAAAGCACAGAGTACACCTGGTGGGAATCCAGGAATTATGAAGAAAGGGAGAGAAAAAGGAAGGTGTTGGGAGGGGGTGGAGATGCTGGTGCTGGGCAGGTTGTCATATCAGGTGGTGCTGGTGCTGCCCCTTGGGTGCCCTCCTACTCCTGCCATTGCTGTTGGGGCCAAGACCCCCTGTGGGAGATGGGTCTCTGCCACCTGTGATGTCACTCTGTGGTTTTGTTGCACTTTCCAGAACAACAATGTCCCCAGCATGGCTGTGCCTCTGCCCGAGGATGGTAGGTACAAGGGGTTTGCAAGTGGGTGCAGGGGTTGGAGTGTGTGAGGGAAGCATGGCCAGATCCTCTCTGACCTAGGGGGTGAACATTGCTGGTCCTGGAATGCTGGGAGCTCTGGGATCCCCTGAAGGGCCAGACATGGCACGATGGAGATGGAGGTCCTGGGTGCTGTGGGGGTCCTGTTATGGCAGGAGTGGCTGGGCACCCCATCCCAGCATGGGGAGGGGTGCCCAGGGAGCTCCCTCACTGCAGGCTTGGGGGACAGCGTGGTGCTGGCACTCTATGACTACGAGGCGATGAATGCTGGGGACCTCAGCTTCCAGAAGGGGGAGAGGATGAAGGTCCTGGAGAAGTAAGTGCTGCTGGCAGAACCCCATCCAGGTCTCCTGATGGCTTGTGTGGCCCTGTTGGGATTTTTTTCTGGAATTTGCCCCGGAGAAGCTGCTGGTGCCCAGGTTCAGGTGGCAGGAACCAACCCAATGCCACTTCTGTCACAGATCAGGGGAATGGTGGCAAGCACGGTCGCTGGTGACAGGATGTGAAGGCTTCATCCCCAGTAACTATGTTGCTCAAGCCAACTCTCTGGAGACAGAGGAGTGAGTCCATCCCTGTGTGCCAGATCCTGGCCCCATGCTGTCCCACACTTTTCTACTGCTGCCATCCTGCTCCTGTCTCATTTCCTGCCCCCAGCCCTGCCCCACACCAGAATTCCTTGGTTCATTTGGTTTGCTGCAGGTGGTTTTTCAAGAACATCAGCCGCAAGGATGCGGAGCGGCAGCTCCTTGGCCCTGGGAACATGATTGGGTCCTTCATGATAAGGGACAGCGAGACAACAAAAGGTGTGGAGGGGTGTCCATAGCACAGTGGTGGGGAACAGCTGCCCAAAGGGCTTCCCTCATCCACCTTTGCCTAGAAGAGGAGCTCCCTCCCCAGCCCTGGGGATCTGCTGTGCTGCAGGGATGGACTGGGGGGCCCATGCTCTTGCTGGAAGTGCCCCTACAATAGCCTGTGGTGTTGCCACATGTCCGAACCCCACGACAGAGATAGAGGAATGTGTCCCTTTGAGGCTGCTTTGGGTGTTTGGGGTGCAGGCGTAGCTGGCCTGGGGCTGAAGGGGTGGCGGCAGCACAGTGGGATGGGTGCTGCTGGCTCTGCTGGGCCACGGCTCTGTGCCAGGAGCACTGGGATAGCCAGGGGCAGCAGGAATGTGCTCCCGGGGGAGGTGCCAGCTCACCGCTCCCTGCCCAGGCTCTTACTCGCTCTCCGTGCGGGACGGGGACGAGCTGCGGGGCGGGGCAGTGAAGCATTACAAGATCCGGACTCTTGACAGCGGTGGCTTCTACATCTCCCCACGAAACCATTTCAACACGCTGCAGGAGCTGGTCCAGCACTACAAGGGTGAGCCCTAGGGTGCATGGCCCCCCTTCCCAAATGGGGCTTTGTCCCCGAGCCAAGCAGCCAGGCAGCTGGGGGTGCACAGAGGCTGGGGGGCTCCTGCCCGTCACCCCTGGGCTCCTGCTGTGGCTCTGACTGCAATATGCAGCGACTTCCAGACCTTCCCCTATTGCCATGGCCTGCTGGCTGTCACAGCTGTGGTGCTGGTGTCCCTGAACACGCACGGTGGCCAGAACTCCCTCTTGAAGCACAGTGTGGCTGGTGAGATAGGCTGGCTGATGGCCCTGGACACTCCCCTCAGGTCAGAGCGACGGGCTGTGCCAGAAGCTCACCTACCCCTGCCGTGTACCCAAACCACAGAAGCCCTGGGAGAAGGATGCCTGGGAGATCCCTCGGGAGTCGCTGAGTCTGGAGAGGAAGCTGGGAGCCGGGCAGTTTGGAGAAGTGTGGATGGGTGAGAGTGAGGGGGAGGTGGTTGGGATGATTATGAAGGTGATGGTGAAGGAGGAAGGGATGTGGGAGAAGGTAAAGGGATGGTGGGGTGGACCTGAAGGAAGGAGTGACCTGAGGGAGAGAAGCAGGGGGATGTGGAGGTGACCCTGCCTTAATGCAGGGGCTGGTTGGAGCTGGACATGAGGGGGACAGTCCTGGGCTGTGTGTGGTCTCCAACCTTCCCACAGCTGCTCTGTCTGCAGGACTGGGACTTTGGCTCCAAAGCCCAGTGCTCCCAGGGCAATGTGGGAATGATCTGTTGTGCCACCCCAGCTACCTACAACAAGCACACCAAGGTGGCGGTGAAGATGATGAAGCCGGGCAGCATGTCCGTGGAGGCCTTCCTGGAGGAGGCAAACATGATGAAGACACTGCAGCACGACAGGCTGGTGAAGCTGCACGCGGTGGTCACCAGGGAGGAGCCCATCTTCATCATCACTGAATTCATGGAGAAAGGTGCAATCCCCATCATGATATTTGTGGGCCAGGCCAAGTGGCAGCACTCAGATTCCCTGGGATGGTGCGGGATCAATCCCCAGGCTCGGCTGTGGGCTCTGCACCAGCTCCCAGGACTCCAGAAGCAGTTCTGGCTCCTGCCACAGCGTCTCAGTGCTCTGGGGCAGGGTGCTGGGAGAGGGGATGTGGTGACAGCACTGGGAGAGGAGGGATGCCTAAGAGGGGACAGATGAGTACAAGCACTCTGCAAGCCAGGAGGGAGCCTGCAGAGGTGCTCTTCTCTCGGCCCAGTCCATGGGACTGGGATGGGGGATCAAGTGTATTTCCAGAGTCCCCTTGTCCTGCTTGGCTCCTCGGGACCCTGTGCCACCATAAGGGTGGGTGCAGGCTTCAGCTAAACCATCAGCCCTGGAAACCACCTTTCCCTGTCTGCAGGGAGCTTGCTGGATTTCCTGAAGAGCAATGAGGGGAACAAGCTGCCACTCCCGAAGCTGATTGACTTCTCTGCCCAGGTGAGGAAGGAGCAGACCTTCTCTAGCTCCCTGTCTACCTTGTCCCCCCTGAAAAAGGTGAGTGAGGAGCCTGGGAACTTACCTGGGGCTTGTGCAGTGCCAGCCAGAAGCCTGCTCTGAACAGTGCTGGGGGTGCTGTGAGGTTTCCCTGTGAGCAGCCACTGCCTGCTCACCATCCCACTGACCTTGCAGGAGCAGGGGTGTGTGAAAGGAGAAGTGGCAGCTTCCCCCTCACCACACCGATATCTGCAGCACTCAGCCAGCCCACCTGCAGTGCACAGCAGAGCTGCACAGTTCCTGGAGAGGATTGGCTATTGATTTCTATATCTGCCATAGCTCCTGTAGCCCCTTGCAGCCCATGGGGCCACTGTGCTTTGTGGAGAAAGTGGGGATGAGGATGGGGCTTCTTTCCACAGCTCACATTTGCACAGTCCCTTCTCTGGGACTTGCCAGTGCTCGTTGATTTGGGCCAGCCAAGCCCAGGGCAATGTTATGAATTTCTATAATTTATAACTATTGATACTGGTAACTATAATTTCTAATTTGCTGCTGCTGTGACAGTTACCTGCAAATCTTACCTAAAAACTTGGCCCAAGCCCCACAAACCCAGCATGGCCACACACCCACCCCATCCCCAGCACTGCTTCAGGACAGCACCATGGTGGTGTGAAGCCCTGTAGGTTTAACAGGAATCCTACAGCAAGATCCTGTGTGGTCCCAATGCCCCAGAGGCTGAGCCAGGCATGGTTCCCAGTCTCCTGGAGGGAGCATAGTGGGCTATGCTGCCCCAGGTGAATACCTACAGGAGGGCTTTGGTTCAATAAAGTCACCAGAGGGCTGTCACAGGCAGGGGAAGGCAGCTGAAGAGGCAGGAGGACTTGGTGATAATTATTTCAGGTATATTTTTAGGAGCTGATATTCAGTACTGCGGAATGCGCTGTTAAACACCTCACTCCATGTGCAACCATTTGCACAGCCACTGAGTCCCTGCTGCTTCTCCAGTGCCTCTGGGTGAGAGCTGAACCCAGGGACCCTTTCTGCTGAGCTCAAATATTTCATAGAGGCACCTGAGCAATAGGAAAGCCAGGATGGGAGCCCAGACCCTGTGGGCTTAGACCAGGTCACTGGCTGCTGGAGCTGGCTGTGCTAGGGTCTGTGCATCAGCTGTGCACTCCTGCACACCATCTGTTCTCAGCAAGCTGGCTCGTGCCAACCCTGGCTTGGCCCACAGATCTGAGGGGCTGCTCAGAGAAGCTCTGGGGAGCAAAGGCTGAAGGGCTGTCACGAGCAGGCAGCAGCCTGGCCCTTGTGCTGGGGCTGAGTCACTGCGGGCAGAAATGCATCTGTGGTCATGGAAATGATCCTTCCGCTCTTGCGCTGCCTGGTTACTTCTGTATTTAGTGGGAACAGCTCTGTGAGCTGCATCTCACCCGGGCCAGCTTGTGTGGGTGTGATAAGGATGGGAGTGTCTCCCCTCTGGCTGCTCCAGCCCCTTTGCATTCTGGATTCTGGTCACATCGAGGCATGGGGTAACAGTACAACTCTGGAGTGTGCACACACCACGTCACTTCTGCCCTATCAGGGCTGAGACCTGCACACACAGCACTGAGCGCAGACTTCAGAAGTCAGAGCAGTGAAATGGGATTGTCAGGGGCCATTGCAGCCATCCTGTCTGCAGGCAGAGGTGCCTCTTCAGAAACTAGTCAGGAAGAACTCAGGCATCTCCTCTGCTTTTCTGCCCCAGCTAAGGAAGCTCTGGAATGCTGACCTTCGCTGCAGCAATTAGAGTGAGCCATTGTGGGTGTGTTTGGAGACTGTTCTCACACCTTCTCTGAACAGAGAATGATTTGCTCCTCTTCCACATCCTCATGGCTGTGGATGAAACAGTTACACCTTACCCTGCAGGTGCACTCACAGACGCTCTGGTGATCACATGAGCTCCTCAGCTGTCAGTTCTCACAGCTTTTCTTACAAAGCAGCTTAAAGGTGTCATGTTGAGCTGGTCACACAAACACCAACTTCTTCTGCAAGGGATTCCCTGCTCAGACAGCAATTTCCATGCAGGAAAGTCACAGAATGGTTTGGGTTGGAAGGAACCTTAAAGCTCATCTCATTCCAACCCCTTGCCACAGGCAGGGACACTTTCCACTAGACCAGGTAGCTCCAAGGCCTGTCCAGCCAGTCCTTCACCCTTTTCTGAGTGCTGGCCAGAAGCAGTTGACTTCTTTGGTGCTGAGGGGGTGTGTGTTATTTCAAGCAGCCTGTTTGCATATACTTTGTTCCCCTGTGGTAGATTGCAGAAGGAATGGCTTTTATTGAGAAGAGGAACTACATCCACAGAGACCTGAGAGCCGCCAACATCCTGGTGTCAGCAGTGCTGGTGTGCAAGATTGCAGACTTTGGGCTGGCCAGAGTCATCGAGGACACCGAGTACACGGCCCGGGAAGGTGCTAGGGGTGAAAGGCGGGGGGAGTTCCTTTAGAGCCACTTGCCACCATGGTGGTCCTGACCCCAGGAGGGATGTGCTGGGTACACAGGCAGAGGGAAGCTCCTCTCATTTGCATCACTTCACTTGTTCCTCTTCTATTTGTTTCTCGTTCTCCATATTTCACCACCCATTTCTCAGCAGCTGATGAGCTCAACATGAGGTTGAGCTAATGTTTCCCATTGGATCTCTTTGTCCAGGTGCAAAGTTTCCCATTAAATGGACTGCACCAGAAGCCATCAACTATGGATCTTTCACTATAAAATCTGATGTCTGGTCCTTTGGGATACTCCTGACTGAGATCATTACCTATGGACGCATCCCTTACCCAGGTAAGGAGGTGAAATGCCTCCTCTGATCTGGTTCCAAAAGACACATTCCACCTTCTGGGCCCCATGAGCTTCTCCAGCTCCATGGGAAAGACTGTAAATCCTTATCATTAGGGACCATCCTGTATTTTATACTAATAATTATTTTGGTACATATTTTCAATGGGAAATTACTCTGTAAATGCTACCACAAATGGACTGTGAAGGATCTGAGGTGGCACAAAGGGCTGTTCTGAGGAGCAGCTCTGCACCCACACTGACCTGTTTCCATTGGAAGCAATGGCTTGTCACAGACTTAGCACATGGAGATTTTAATTTATACAAAGTGATTATAAACCCTATATGACCTGGGGCACAAAACTCCATCCTGCAATAACCCAGCATCTCCACTCTCCATGTTTCCCTGATCAGGAACAGCAGTTCCTCCTTCCCAGCCCCTCTAACCACTTTTTCCTTCCTGGAGACATTGTCCAAAGGTAGAGAAGTTTGGGTTTTGGGGATTTTATGACTTTTAAAGAAACCAGTGATCAACCAGGTGATGTTCACCTGTCCCACCCCTTTTCCCCAGGGATGTCAAGCGTGGAGGTGATCAGGGCGCTGGAGCGTGGATACCGGATGCCCCGCATGGATAACTGCCCTGAGGAGCTGTATGACATCATGATGAGGTGCTGGAGGATCAGACCCGAGGACCGTCCCACTTTTGAGTACATACAAAGTGTTTTGGAGGATTTCTTTACTGCGACAGAGAGCCAGTACCAGCAGCAGCCGTAGTGCGGGACGCTTGGGGCAGACACTGCCAGCTCTTCCCTGTCATGCCTGTGCCCTGCTTCCCTTGCCAGCCTGGCCCAGGAACCACAGCCTTCCTGGAGTGGCTGGCCTGGAGGAAGCACATGATGGAGGGAGAAGAGATGTGGCCGTACCTTGTGCCTTTCCCAGGGGCCAGAGTGTCCACAGGGCAGTGGTTCCAGGAAGTGCTGGCTGGACAGTGGATGCCCAGACCTCAGAAGGATAGACAGGGATGGGGCCAGGCCTGCTTTTGCTAAAAGGAAAAACCCAGATCAGTATTTTTTTAACCCTTCTGAGATCTTATCACATTGTTCTGCAGAAGTAGGTGCTTTAGTGTGCTGGCCTTGGTGAAATGCCATGTGCTCCCTGTGTGATTGATCCCAGGGGATTCCCACGGGGATGGTGCAGTGCAGCCCATGGGCTCATCATGAGCACAGGATCCTGTTAGGATGTCGTCAAGGACACGTCCTACTCTGTCCCTCCTGGGTTTCCTTCCCCAGTATCCTTATGGCATGTCCTGTGCAGAGTGCAGTTTTTGTGAGGCTGGGCCACAGGGGTAGATGGACATAAGACAGTGCTTTTCCAGGCCATCCCTGCATGGATCCCTCTCCACTTGCTTTGGGAGGAACCTCTGGAGCCCAAAGCCATGGCAAAAGGAGCCCTCTCCCCCATGGCAAAGCTCACATGCAAGATTTGTTGACTTCTGGGGCATTTGCAGCGTCAGCAAGAGCCGGGTGCTCCCTGCACACTCACTTTATGTTATTGTTTATTTTTAGTATTTCATGAGGTTATTTGGGGAGAAGGAGTAAACAGTATTTTTTTAAGACTGCCCTGTACCTCTTCCAGCAGGGAGACTGGGGCCTGTGATTATATTTTTGATACCAAGAGGCAAACGCCGTTGCTTCTGCTTTGGGATTTTTTTTTTGCAATCAATAAAATATTTATCAACCTTTCCTCTCCTGGCCGTTCCGGCTGCTCCGCAGCCCGGGCGCGAGAGACGAGGATGGGGCAAAGTTGGGGCAGCGCCCCTCGGAGCGGGGACTCCAGAGCCGGCCAGACCCGCAGCGCACTCCGAGCAGGCCCTCGGCCGCAGGCCACCCGCGTGGGACCGCAGGGACCAGAGAAACCGGGAGAAACCGGGAGGAACCGGGAGGTTCGGAACGCCCCAAACACTTCCTCGCCCCACCGCCTGGGCGCCCTCACCAAACATGGCGGCCGCAGCGTCGTGCCCGCTCTCACTGCAAAGGCTGCTGACCTTAGCAAAGATGGCGGTGCGGGCCGCCCCTTTGCCGGTTGGCTTCGCGGGGCCGGAGACCCGCTGGGGACCGGAGTGGAGACTTCCGCCCTACCCTTCCCGGCAGAAGGGCTGGGCTTATCCGGGGCTGAGCTGGGTCCGGCCCTGGCAGCACGGAGCGCGGCCGCCCGGCGCGGTTCTGCCCGGCCGCCGCGGTCGCCATGGCGATCGGCCCCGCAGCCAACCACGCGCCTCTTCCGGTGACGTCAGCGCCGACACGTGGATCCAAGATGGCGGCGTCGGCGGCGATGGTGAGTGCGGCCGGGCCCGGCCCGGCCCTGCGTCCCGCCCGCTGTCTCCCGGTCCGGCCTGGCGGCAGCCCCGACACGGGACTCGATGCGGGGCTCCGGTCGGGCCTGCACCGTACTGGGAGGGATGCTGGCCCGGCTCCTGGCCGGAGGAGGCTCCCGGTCCTGCCCGGGGCCTTGCAGCTACCCCGCGTCTCCCAGCGCTGTCACCTGTGGAGGGCAGAGCTCGGGCCGCCGCTCGGTACCCAGGGGCCCCGCGGAGCCCAGCGGGTTCCTGTCCCGCCTGCCCTGCGCTCCCTCGGCAGCAAAGCTGGCTCGTTTCTGCGGTTCTCGGCGTTATCTGGGCAGGAGGGGCCGGACTAGGGGCTCGGAGCAGTGTGGGTTGTAGGGAGCACTGGCATTTCCTTTTGCTTTCTGAGGTGTCAGCCTGGGCCCGGTGCTGCTGTCAAGCAGGGAGGCTGTTGCTCTGTGTGTGGTTTTCACAAATGTTTGGTGGTGGTTGTTGGTCCGGGTTTGAGTAGCTGCTCACCTTCCCACGTTCCAGCATCCCTGTTATTACTACTGAATTGTTCCTTGAGTCCTCGAAGAACTGAAGGTGTTCCTGGTGAGCATCAGTGCTACCTTGCAGAGGAGATAACGAGCTGTTGAGGCATTTATTATCTGCCTTGGGGTCTTGTAGGAGTAAAACGGATTTCCTCCTTGCTTTCATAGGAGGATATTTTTATGGCAATATATTGCAGGAATAGCGGTATGGATAAAGGATGTGTGCTGATACAAAGGTCACAGCTGGCTGGGCTGTGAGGTGACTCATGGAGAGACTGGGAGGAGATTGGGAGAGCCGAGGTTTTCCTTTAATTTGCTTTAAGCATCTTCATACCCAGCTGGCTTTCCCCCAGGCAGGGAGGAGGGAGTGCTCAGCTGGCTTTGCGAGCTGGGGATGGTCCTACTGGGAATTTCTTCTTGGCTCTCCGTGCTGCAAAGGGTACAGAGAGCTGCCAGCAGCTCTCCTGGTGTCAGAGGAGCTCTGAAGTCAATGTGAATGCAGCATTTGTCTCCTTCTGGAGAGCTCTCGGTGGCTCCTCCAGGGCAGGGTGAGCAGGGCAGGGACATAAAAAAGATGAGCTTATCCAAACAGTTGTCAGGATCATCCAAGGAGGCAGCCCTTGGAAAAAGGGATGAGTGTCAGGGTGCCATTAGCACTGTTCTGTGCTGCTAATTTGCCTGAGGGCAGAATGAAGGTTACATGTGTCAGAGAGCTTGTTGGTTTTTTCCCCTCCCAAAGTGTAGTGTTTTGTGGCTTTGCTCCCTTTCTGTCACCGTATTAAAAAGGTTTCAGTAAGTGGAATTAAATAGGAGAGCTGTGTGAATCCATTTGGACAAATGGCTCTGCACAGGTCGTTTTCCTTGTTTTTCTTCAAAGCTGTCTTTGAAAGTTAACAGCTCTTGATTATGGCTCTTTGATGTCCCTCTTGCCTTCTCTGCCAGAAAGAGGTGGGACAATTAATGATATCCATCACTGTCACTTTCTACTTCCTTTTTGTCTCTTTGAACAAATACTGTGTTCTTTTCTTCAGTTCCTGTGTGGATTTTGAAACTCTTAAGACCTAATCCAGCCCTGGTACAGCACCCGCTCAATTCAGATGCTTGAAATTGCTGCTACTTGAGGGTTTCTTCGAATTGTTGTTAGTAAACTGGGCAGGAATGTCCTGGGTGCACAGGGCCAGGACATGGATCCTCTGGAGCACGTTGGAGCTGTTGTAGAATGCCCCAGGGAGCAGCTGCTGTGTCCCCTTTCCCTTAAATGCTGGAGGTCAGACTCTGGCAATGGTAGCTGGAGGGACCACGAGCCCTAGGGAGGGACAAGTGTGGTAATAACTGGATGTTTTAGGGCCTCATCATGCTGGGTCAGACAGATTTAGAGAACAAATCCTCTGTTTTGGCAGCGTGGTTTGTGAACCTTCTGTCAATTCACAAAAGGTGGTAACGTTATTATAAGTCTTTCTGAATGGGGTAAAACTGGCATTGTCTGCAAACACCAAGACTCGTGATAGTTATCCAAAAGCGCCTTCTTGGAGAGGGTTTATGTGTGAACTTTTGAACTGAGGCACAGGAATGGGTGATTGTGCTCCTGCAGTTACTTCTTTGGTTTAGATCATATTCTCCTAAGAAAGGGTGTCTCTGCATATCTGCATATAGGAAAACAATCAGGCCTAGGCAATCTGAACTATTTTTGCCTACTTGCAGCCGAGTTTTTCTCAGTCTGGGGTTGTGCATATTTGTTGTGCTACTTGTTGCACCATTACATGATTTCCTGGCACCTCAGATGTAATATTATCATTTGAAGGGGTCTTGTGCTTGATTTTGAAATGTAAATAATTGGAGAAGGCTGTGAAGTTGTGTGTCCTGTTTGCTGGAAGTCTGGGCCTTGCTAGGGCTCTGAGACTGAGCCAAAACAGAGCTCCCTCCTGGAAGTTCTGACCTGGCATGGGAGTGAACTCAGCTTGCAGGCATCCCTCATGTGAGATGATCACCTGGCCAGGCCCAAGAGTTACATAGATGTTTTGGGTGGTGTCCATGTTGCTATTTCTAAGCTGCTGCCTTCATTTGGAGAAGATGAAGCACATTTGTCAGTAAAAGAGCAAAGGTCCTGATGAGAAAGGCCCCTGGCTTCAGCTTTCCTGTGCTCTGCCAGCTCAGGAACCAGCACTGGGCATTTCCTTCATGTTTCACTACCAAAGCTTCTCCCACCTGTTGCATAGCAGCTTCCCCATTTCTTGCTACCAACTGTTCTTTCCTGGCAAGGCTTTACAGAGTCGCCCTCTTGTCTTTCCTGTTGCCTGGTGCTGACTGAGTCATCTTCTTCTGTATGCAAAGACAGCCTAATTTCTGCCAAAACTGTCATCAAAAATTTCATCTTCTGCATGCTCATGTGTCTCCTGAGTGTCTGCCAAAGTTCTGTCTTGGCCTTGTCACCTCCCAGCCTGCCGGGGCAAGGGTGGCAGTGGTGTGGTTTTGGTTTTTGAGTAACACTGTGTAGGTCTGTCATTTCAGTGACAAATGAGATAAGGGCTGCAGGTTGCTGGCTGCTCTGGAGTGCAGTGTGAGACAAGAGTCCATGTTCCTTCCAGTGCTTCCCCTGTCCAGGAAACCTTATCCTACTATGTGGAGAACCACTGAGTGCTCTCTTTAAAGATTGCAAAGGCAAAATTTAGTGTAGCACAAAAAATAAGCCCCATGTTGCCTCAAGGCAGATCACTATTGAAGGTCAGGCAGTTTTAACAAGAGTATTTCCAAGCTGGGGCTTTATGCCTGCTCCAAGTGTATTTGGCTGTGCTTAGAATAGATCTGAGAATCCCTGTTGTAAGCAAAAAAAGATCACAGAATCACAGAATGGTTTGGATTGGCAGGGTCCTTAAAGCTCATCTTGTTCCACCCCACTGTCATGAGGTGACAACCTTCCACTATCCCAGGTTGCTTCAAACTCCATCCAACCTGGTCTTGAGCAATTCCAGGGATGGGGCAGCCACAGCTTCTCTGGACAGCCTGTGCCAATGCCTCACCATCCTCACGGGGAAGAATTTCTTCCTAATATACAGTCTAACCCTGCTCTGTCAGTTTAAAGCTGTTCCCCCTTGTGCTGTATTCCATGGTCTTGTAAATAGCCTCTCAATTTTTCTTGTAGGCTCCCTTCAGGTATTGGAAGGCCCCATATATCTGATGATTCAGTACTGATATTTTCCATAGGTGCTTAGCATTTGCATCTTAAATACATTTTAGACTTTCAGCCCCTTGATAGCTCTACCTTTTTTTTTCATCCTGAACAATTCCACTAATTCTGGATGTTCTAGTTTGCCCTCACAGATGTCTGGGTCAAATATAGCTTTGGTTTTTTTTTCCCCCCCTGAACCTGAGGAAGCATCCCCATGACAGAGCTGCTGTGTTTCCTCTGGTGCTGTCAGACTGCCTAACAGTGTTCAGGATGCACAGAGACTGTGGGGATTTGGTTTCTTACTTCTGCAGCATTGGCTCAAGAGTTGTCCCAAACCAGGTTTTGTGTGGTTTTCCAGTGGTGCCATCCACACAGGGAGTTCAGGAGAAGGGGCTGAAGCTAGTAGTGCTGTGAGATTATACCAGAGCTGATGTCCTAATCCAGGCAAGCTGCTGCTGGCTAATACTCCTTAAAGCTTGATTTTCATTTCACAGTCTTCCTGCCCGTGCTTGAGCTGGGTTACCTGAGGTAATGGGAGGGGCTGAGGAGGCAGCAAGGTGTGTTAAATAAAGGGTTTGCTGTGGCTGCGTTAGGGTCTGGGTTCTCTTGGAGCCCCCATGAAGTTGACTGAACCTTGCAGCCTTACTTGTCACCCTGCTCCCTAGAAGAGGGGTGAAAAAGTTTTTGCCATGTTACTGAGCTGTGTTGTGGCCTGGAGGGGTAAGGAAAGCAGAGTGGAGCAGGAGGGAGGATGACAGGACAGTCCCTTTGGGTGCAGTTCCTGGTGCCACACCTGACTCCACAGTAACTACTCCTCTGCAGGAGTGCCTGTGAGCATCCATCTGTATTCAGCTCCAGGGTAACTGCTGCTGTGCAGAGCTGACACACATTCAGTGCCAGGCCTACAGCCCTCTTCTTTACTAATCCATGGAGTTTTGTAACACAGGGAGCTCAGTGGGGGCAAGCAGAGAAGTAAAATAATGGCCTGCTCAATGCCCCATGGTGCAGATAAAAATGGCATTTTTCTTGTGGTTGAGCAAAGCCAAAGTTTGCCTAATTGCAGGTGAAGAGGCAGAGACACGCTGAGTGGAAAGTGACTTGATGAGAGTCACAAAACAAAGCTAAGAACAGCTTTTGTGAATTTAATTTCTGCTTAATAACCTGGCTTCACAGTCTTTCGCATGTCTGGGATTAATATTTCCAGTGTTGTTGCCCATCTCTAATGTTGTTCCAGTGTTTGTGTTGTATTTTACAGTTCCTTCTCCTTTTTGCAGGAAAGGCTGAGATGTGTGCTGGGCCTGCTGTTGTTGCTACACAGCACAGACTCGTTCTACGTACCCGGGGTGGCTCCCATCAACTTCCACCGCAATGATCCCGTAGAAATAAAGGTAGGAGAAACTCAGTGCTGTTAGTCTGTTTGGTTTGTGGGTTTTTTTTGTCCTTAGGGTTTTTTCTTTTTTATGCCATAGCAGCTAAGAGAGGCAGAAGAGTTGAATTTGGGGATCCTGTTGCTAAAATTTTGTCATTTTGTGTTCAGATATTTCTGTTTCACACCATTCAGGTCCCAACATGATTCCTGTTCTTGTCCCTGATCCCTTCTACCAAATTCCTTCAGCAGTTGCCCCAAAGTCCTCAAGATGTTGCTCTGTTTGGGAAGAGGGTCCCTTTCTCACTGTGGCTGTGAAGTGAATTTAATTTCTCCAGCATTATGCTGACTCTAAAAGTGCTTGTGCAGAGTGTGCCTTTGGATGGAACGTGAATAAGGTCTGAATCAGACCTTTTCAATACCCATTTTGCTCATGTTGTGCCTTTAGGGAAATCCATGAGAAGCTCTTCCCAAGCAGAGGTCTTTGTCCTTGAGCCTTGCAGCTCTTTCAGCCCAGCTTTGCTGAGAGCTGTTCCTGTGCAGCTTTGCGAGTACTCAGTGACAGAGCTGCTGCACCTATCCACAAGGAAGCCAGGCTTTGCCTTCAGACATCAGTGATTTATAGCCCATTTCATTTATTTTTCTAAAGCTGTGGCCTCTGTCTCAGCAAATCCAGCACCCTTGGGGCTGCTGAGGTTGGCTGCTCCCATGTGAAGCAGGGCACAGTTTTCTCTTTGGCCATAGACTGCCAGACTTAGGCTATTTTTAAGCAAATGAGACTTGCCTGTGGCTACAGTAAGCTTCCCAGAAGAAGAAGGTTTTGGAATGGCTGTTCTCAAAGGGATTTCAGGAGCCAAATGCTTCCTCAAGTGCTTTGGCAAGTCAGAGTGTGTTTGCCAGCACTCTTCCAATAAACAAGCTTGGCTGTGTTACAGAACGCTTCTGTTTTTCAAAGCAACTATGACCTTGGCTGTTGTGGTGTGTCTCTGCACTTCCCTTGTACCCTGTGATTTGTGGAAACTCTCCAGGAATGTTTGTGGTTGGTCACCTTGTCTTCCCAGACTGATGGCTCTATGGCTTTTCTTGCAGAGATTAAAATTGCTGAACTCTCTATAGCACTGGAGGCCAGACCTCTAGGTCCAGTGGGATATGAATTTTTGTTTGAGGAAATCTTGTATGAAATGTGACTCTTGAATCTCTTTTGAGCTCTTTGTTGTTTCTTAGGACTCCACTGAGACATAAATTTGTGAAACCATCATGTTTTGTTCTTTGAGTGTTCTTCTGTGAATGAATTGCAACTGGAAGTCTCTCAGGAATGTCTGTCTCTATTACTATTTTTAATATTAATAGTAGTAGTAGTAGTATCTTCTGGAAGTAAGCTTTATGGAAGATGTCTTGAAATAAGCATCAGCTTCTGGATGATGCTGAGAGGACAGGAAATTATCTGGAGTTTTTTCCTGGGGATAATCCTTCCATTCTTTCTGCAGGCTGTGAAGCTGACGAGCTCCCGGACCCAGCTGCCGTACGAGTACTACTCACTGCCCTTCTGCCAGCCCAGCAAGATCACATACAAGGCTGAGAACCTCGGTGTGTACCTGTCAGACAGTGTGGGGTGGTGGTTTACAGGAGTAAAGGCAATTGCAAGTGTCACTTCTGCTGAGATAAGGGAACCTGCTTCCTCTGATTCACTGTGTGCTGGCTGTCTGCAAAGACAGTGTCTGTGTGTTGGCCACAGGAAGTGCTTGTCCTGAAGGAGAGCCTGGAACCTGCTTCATAAGTAGGAACAAAGTAGCTATACTGACTTGCAATCTTATCCTTGCACCTGGGTTGGCAAAGGAGACTTACTGTGGTCCCTCCAGCTGCCCGGTGCCTGGCAGTCTCCAACTCTGCCTCTGTTTTCCAGGTGAAGTTCTTCGAGGGGACCGAATTGTAAATACACCTTTCCAGGTTTCCATGAATGTGGAGAAGAAATGTGAAGTTCTGTGCAACTTTCCCAACAAGCCAGTCACTCTGACAGTGGAGCAGAGCAAGCTCATTGCTGAGCGCATCAGGGAGGATTACTACGTCCACCTGTGAGTCACGTCGAGCAAGGGTTTGTGTTGGGGGACTTTGGTGCTGTGGACAAATTTGATCTGAAATCTGTGTTTTCAGCATTGCTGATAACCTCCCTGTGGCGACACGGCTGGAGTTCTATTCCAATCGTGAGGAAGAGGAGAAGAAGAAGGAGAAGGATGTGCAGTTCGAGCATGGATATAGGCTTGGGTTTATGGATGGTAACAAGGTAGGGAATTGTGCTGTGTGAGGGAGCCTGGAGGAGATCTGGGTGTCTGTTAGAGGTCTGCCAGAGGGCATCAAAATTGGGAATGCAGCCAAAGGGTTTTGTTAGTAGTGGAAATATTACTATTTCCATTATAAGAGAGAGGGGTCTCTTGTGGGCAGAAGAGGGTGGGTGCTGGAAAGGTGGGAAAGCCAGGAGTCCTTGCTTTTATTCACTGTGTAATTTTGGACAGGCTGATGCAGTGGTTTCCCTTCAGCTGAGAAAAAGCACTGTGCCCCCAAGACAGTCTGATCTCTGGTGTTAGAGCCTTTAGTTTTCCCTCACTGAAGCTGTTCTCTGTAGTTGTTACTTCTCGGCTTTGCCTCTTCCTCCCATGGGGTGCTGATGTTTTATTTTATGTCACTGTTTCAGTTCTACCTGCACAACCACCTCTCCTTCATCCTTTACTACCACAGAGAGGATGTGGAAGAGAGCCAGGAGCACACCTACAGGGTGGTGCGCTTTGAGGTGATTCCCCAAAGCATTAAACTAGAAGGTAAGAGACTCTTGAGGAGAGGAGCAAGGGGGGAACAGTCTCCTGTCTGGATAAAAGTCAGATGCCATTGATGTATCAGGGTGCCAGTTGTTGCTTCATAGGGCATGGAAATGAGTCTAAATTACAAGAATAATAAACCACTTTGTTATTAAGGAAGTACCAACAATAGAGACATATCCATGAATTGCAATCCATGGAAAATCAATTCCTGTAAAAAGGTCTGAGTTTGAGGTTTTGGGGTTGGATTTTTTTGCACTGTATCATCTGGTATGAGGCATTTCTGGCATTCTAGCTCTTGCTGTGGCACAGATCTCCCTGACTGGGACACTCTGTGCTGGTTCAGGGACACACAGGATGTTTGGAACTGTTCTGTGGGATTGAAATTTTACAATAATGGTTAGGGGAAAACACTCCTACCCCAGTGAGCCCAATGGAAAAGGGTGTCTAGAAGGGCAGTTGCTCATGGTGTGGATCACCCCATCTGCTGCCCATGCAACTCCCCTCTGGCAGAACAGGCACAGCTGCAGAGGTCTTGTTTCTCACCGTATCACGTGGAATAGAGGATTTGTTCATTGTCTAGATCCTGGGCTTCAGAACCTCTGGCTTTTATCCTTCCAGTTAAGGAAAGCCCTGTGCATAGCTTTCCTGAAAGTTTGTTAATGGTGCTCCACTGCTGGTCAGGAGAATAGTTTTGCAAACTGCAGAGCAGGTGAGCAAGGAGCAAGTGCTTCCCCACCTGGAATTACCGAAACCCAATGCCCTCAGGGTGATGCTCCATGGGAGAGGTGGTGTCTGAGGGAAGGGCTCATCATGTGCCATGCTTTCCCTTACAGACTTGAAGGCTGATGAGAAGAGCATGTGCACCCTGCCCGAAGCCACGGGCTCTGCCCCTCAGGAAATAGATCCTACTAAAGAGAACCAGTTGCTCTTCACCTACTCTGTGCACTGGGAGGTGAGGCAGTACTGGGGAGCTGGATGGCAGTGATGCTCTGAGTGTCTTTCACTGGAGTTGTGGAAGACATTGGGAATGTGCTGGTGTGAGAAAAACTCTCCTGTTCTTTTAGGAAAGTGATATTAAGTGGGCTTCCCGCTGGGACACCTACCTGACCATGAGTGACGTGCAGATCCACTGGTTTTCTATCATTAACTCGGTTGTGGTTGTCTTTTTCCTTTCAGGTGAGTGGATGTGTGGGGAGAGGAAGGCTTTACCATTATCTGCAAGGAATTTTCTTTAAGCCTTAGCTGCAGGTGGCTTGAGGAGGATGTGGCCACATTTGAACCTGGTCAGAAGGAGCAGGAACCCAGTTTAAAGCCTCCCAGTTTAAGCAGTGTCCTGTGGGATCAGGCAGTTACCAGCCTTTCTCTTACTGGAGTCATTGAGGGAGTAAAAAAAAAAACCACAAGAAAGCCACAGTGCCCCATTTCTGCTGGAATACTGCCATCCCTGCTCTTTGGGGTTTTGTTTCTGTTTTTGCTGATGACTCAAGACCTCCTCTCCCAGCCAGAACAGTGTGTTGGTGGGAGCCATGTAGTTGCACAGCATGAAAGCTGCAGAGCCGTGTGGGAGCCTCTGAGCTGAACTCTGTGCTTGTTTTCAGGGATTCTCAGTATGATCATCATCCGGACTCTGCGGAAGGACATTGCCAACTACAACAAAGAAGATGACATTGTATGTGTTTGTTCCTTGGGGTGGGATTAGAGGGAGGGAAGCACAGGTCAGGAGGGATCCAGTGCAGATTTGGGTGTATTGTCACTTCCCTTGCCTTTGATTTCCTTCGAACACTGGCCATGGGAGGGGAAGTTGTGTCATGCTGTCACACACCTTTTTCTGCCTAAACAATCACATACCAGTTCAGGTGTCTGCAGACCTAGGCAGTGACTGCAGACAGCTTTGTAAACGTGTGCCCTGGCACTGACAATTCAGATCTCGGCTGTTTTTAGCCCAAGAGGAAAGAAGTTTCTTGGCTAGAGTAGTGAAATTCAGTAGAAAAACTGGATCCAGGGAAGTTAACCTTTTAGGCTAGCTGTGCTAGGACCTTAATTTCCTCTGGGACAATACATCTAAATAACCTGCTTTTCTCTTGTTGCTATAGGAAGATACCATGGAGGAATCTGGTTGGAAACTTGTGCATGGAGATGTCTTCAGGCCTCCACAGTACCCTATGATCCTCAGCTCTCTGCTGGGTTCTGGAATTCAGCTCTTCTGTATGATCTTGATTGTCATCTGTAAGTGGCACATGTTGCACAGGGTAGCTGTAACACAAATGATGCTCAAGGATGTTTGACTTCACCCTGTGCTCACCTTAGCTGGAGTGAGGCCCATGAAGCTGCTTCCTGTTGCCAGCAGCCTGGGCTGGCACTGCAGAGCTGCTGGATGATGTTGCCCAGCTGAAGGCAGCTTTGTGTGATTGTATTTCCTTTGCCAAGCTGGGAGCCCTGGATGATAGTGGGCTGGGAGACTTTTGCACAGGTGTGCCTTGCCTGCTGAGCTGCACCTGCTCCCATCCCTGGGGAAGCTGAGGCTGAAGCATGGTGTGTAGCTGAGATCAAAGCTGTGCCTTCCTCTCTGGCCAGTGCTGGAGGCTGTGGATGCATTATGCTGTGAAGTAAATCAGCCTGTGCAGAGATTGCAGGCATCTGTGGGCTGCAGATGGGACAGACCCCTCTAGCTGCTGCAGCACATGTCCCTCAGAGCTGCTCTTCCTTGTCCTGTTTCCCTCTGCAGTTGTTGCTATGCTGGGGATGCTGTCGCCTTCGAGCCGGGGTGCGCTGATGACAACTGCCTGCTTCCTCTTCATGTTCATGGGGTAGGTGCCTACATGGCTTCCCCCCCATGCTGTCCTGTCTCTTGCCAGCAACAACAGCTCATTTTCATTGTCTGGGCTTGTTTCTGTCCAGGGTTTTTGGTGGATTCTTTGCTGGCCGCTTATACCGGACTCTGAAAGGCCATCGATGGAAGAAGGGAGCTTTTTGTGTGAGTCTTGGATGTTCTGTGCTGTTTATCCAGGTTTGATGATGGCAAGATCTGTGGATAAGCTCCACACATTTGTGGTAGCTGGACACAATCTGGATGTACTGCACTTTTGCCGTGCGTTGAGTCCTTGTAGATGTACAGAAAAGACACCACCAGAGCACATACTAGAGCAAAGAGGATTGTTCAAGATCCTCCCCACAGAGGAGCCCAGCTCTGTGTCCTTGCCCTTTAGCAAAAGGGGCACTTCTTCCATGAGTGCCTTGTACCAGGAATGGACTCATTCCATAGGAACATCTGGCTGATGAGCCAGGGACTCTCTCTTAAACTGTGGTTCCTGTTGCAGACAGCGACGCTGTACCCGGGCGTTGTCTTTGGCATCTGCTTTGTCCTCAACTGCTTCATCTGGGGGAAACACTCCTCTGGTGCGGTAGGTGCTGCCTTCAGCCTGGGGCCTGCTGGGTGGGAAAGGGTCACTGGGCTGATAGGGACTCACATGGCTTCCCAGACCTTTCCAAGTGGGTGACTGGAGGGTTGGCTTGGCCAGTGACATCAGTCCCCAGGACAGGAGAGCTGTCAGCCTCACTTCTGTGGCTCTTGGTATGATTCCAGGTGCCTTTCCCTACCATGGTGGCCTTGCTCTGCATGTGGTTTGGGATCTCCTTGCCCTTGGTCTACCTGGGTTACTACTTTGGATTTCGCAAGCAGCCGTATGACAATCCTGTACGGACAAATCAGATTCCCAGGCAGATCCCGGAGCAGAGGTGGTAAGGGAGTAAATTTGTGGGGTGAGTGATGAGTGTCTGGGAAATACGGTGAGTTAAGCCCCTTCCCCTTGGTCCCCTTGGATTGCTGAATGTCACCTTCTGCTGCTCTCTGGACACAGACAGATGGCAGATTGGGTTCCTTGAGACAGCACTGATAATTTGGATGTGCTATGAGGGGTGCCTGTAGCCATGGTACATGCTAAATAATGGGAGCAGCTGTGCCATTGCCTGTGAAGTTTAGTAATCTGGAAATGTAGAGCCTTTGCTTAGACTATTCTGTGTGGTTACAAGGAATTTTTAATGTCCAGCCAGTTATATTGTGCTGCTTATGGTTTTTGTTTCTGCTTTCTAGGATCCTCATGGCTGGCATTCTGCCTTTTGGAGCCATGTTCATCGAACTGTTCTTCATTTTTAGTGTAAGCATTTAACCCACTTTCCTCATCAATAGAGTTCCTTTCATGCCAAAGCTTTGAAAGGGAGGGGGCTTCCACTGGAGCTGTCTATTCCTGTATTCTCTGAAGGGGGTAGCTGGTTTCTTCCAGGCCATTCAGTAGTTTCCAGAGAGAGCTATGGGACTCTCCTGGTGGTTTGAAGGATTGTGGTAAAGACAAAATTTACTTTTACATTACATCAAGGAGGAGTCTTGGTCTTGAGACCAAGTCACTGAGTCACTGTTCTGCTGCTACCCATTTTTCAATTTGTATGGATGGGAAAGAATTTGCTTCCCAGAATGAGCAATTATTGCTTGGGAGATGCAGGGGAATGAACAAGCTACCTCAAAGCTGTCCTTGTGGACATTTTTGCAGCCTGAATCCTCTGAAGTGACATTGTGAAATGCATTAAATCTGTAGTTCCATCGAGATGAGGCTGAGGGGCTCCTCATTTTCCTGACTGCCTGCCAGAAGTTAGTCCAACGTTCAGTGGATTGATCACAGTAACAAGGAAACTAATTCCTGCTGTGTGTTTATTTCAGGCAATCTGGGAGAACCAGTTCTATTACCTTTTTGGCTTCCTCTTCCTGGTGTTTATAATTCTGGTGGTATCCTGCTCCCAAATCAGCATTGTCATGGTGTATTTCCAGCTCTGTGCTGAGGTGAGATTTCTGTGTTTGTAATTTGGGTAGCTGAGGGTGCTTGCTCCTGGAAGAGCACAGATCACATTATTGCTGCTGCTCAGCAAAGATTAGTGTGGCCCAGCTTTACAGCTGTGATTGTCCCTAGTGTCTCTTCACTCTAAAAGGAATTAAAACTCCTTGATTATCTGTTAGTCTGAGAACTGTGGTTTCATTCCAAGAATTTTGCTGAGCACAGGGTATTTTGTGCTGCTCCCAAACTATTCCATTCCATCCACATAAAAAACAAAATGCAGGGCCAAAGGTGAGCCATGTCCTTGGGCAGCAGGTGCTTTGAGTCTGACTGTCAGTATCACATCTCTTGGTTTGGAAACACTTTTGTGACAAAAGTTCCCCAGTCCCAAATTGTGGATTTCCTTTGAGGGAAGATGGGTGGTGTTCTCCCTGTCCTGGAATGGTCACAGCTTCCCTGAGGCAATGCCTGGTGAGAAGAAAGTCCAGGGGGATAATGAGGCTCATTATCCTGTCAGGATTACCGCTGGTGGTGGAGGACCTTCCTGGTGTCTGGAGGATCTGCCTTCTACGTGCTCATCTATGCTGTCTTCTACTTTGTGAACAAGGTATTCCTCCTGGCTGAAAGTGCCATGTTTTTGAGGGTGACTGTGGGATTTGGGAAAGGAAATGGTGGGCCTCCTGAGTCCCAGCCTGCCCATGACAGCCCAAGGCAGTGTTGGCAGCCCTTCCAGACAGGAGAGAGGGGTGTGCTGAGCAATATTCCCTGACCCCACCTCAAAAGGGATCTCCCTTTAGCTGGACAAAAATGAAAGTTTTCTTCCCTTTGCCGAAGCTTCCCTTGCAGAGGGCTCTTGTTGGTTTGTTGGTGTCTGTGTGTTATTTTGCTGATTTTTTTTTTTCATCCTCTTCTGTTTCAGCTGGATATTGTTGAGTTCATTCCCTCCTTACTGTACTTTGGCTACACTGCCCTCATGGTCCTGTCCTTCTGGCTCCTGACGGGCACCATTGGCTTCTACGCAGCCTACATGTTTGTGCGGAAGATCTACGCCGCCGTGAAAATCGACTGAAGCTGGAATCCCCCCAGCAGGAATCAGACACCTCTGAACACGTGTCCTCCCAGGAGGGACAGGGACATCTTCTCCCAGCTCTTTTTAAGGAAACAAAAATCCACTGGGAGAGTCACAAGAGAAATAATTAACTCCTCGATTTGGAATGTAACTTTGGCACAGTGTACATGGATTCTGGGCTACTTCTGCGGGGAAAAGGGGTCTGTAGATACCTTACATTTTAACTTTATTATCCTGTTCCATATTTGAGGGAGTTTTTTAGCAGAGAAATATCCCTCTGTATAAGTAAACCCCCTTTTTGCTAATCCATCCTTTTTTTTATGTTGATGATGAACGGATTTGAGACAGCAGTGGAAACACTTGTGAAAACATTTTCTTCCAGCCCCTGGGGTGCTCTAGGATTCAGGGAGACTCTTCAAACAAGTATCAGACTGGGTTTTTCTCCTGTCTTCGTGTCTGCATGGAAGAGAGAGGTTGACTATGGCAGAATAACCTGAGCCTAAAGGTTCAACCAGCGGGAGTCCGGCACACTCCGATCACTGAAGTCCTGGCTTCGGCTTGTTTACAATTTGCTGGAGGTGCCATTCAGAGCCTGGGAAGTGCAATTTCACCCTGAGAGAGCTTGAGCAACCTTCAGCATCGCTCCTCCCTCCAGCCTCGGACAGCACAGGCCGCTGTGGGAGGGTGAGATTGCCTCTCCTGCAGAAGGCAGGACAAACGTCCTGGTGGAAGTGACGTGGTTGTGCTGGAATACAGGACTGGAAGGATGCGCGAGGTAATACAAGAGTTTGCTCTGTCAGTAGCTCTGCTCAGGATGAGTGAGGAATTGGGGCAGGCTCCTTCCTGGGAGTGCCTCTGGGATCCTGCAGAGCCTGTGGGAGATGGCTGCAGTGCAGTGGCGGTAGTGCCAAGTGATCTGAGGCAGTGTTGGGCCTGAGCTGGACAAGGGCTGTGCAGACCGTGCTGAAGGGGCTGGCACAGGGAGGTGGCCCCATGAGCTGTCCTAGGGTTGGGAGCGGGGCTCTCTCACTGGCCCTGTGCTCTGACTGCCCTTGCTGCTCTCTGCTCCTCCTCTGAAATTCTCTACCTCCAGGGAACAGGAAAAGTGTACACCCCATAGCTGTATTTTGTTCTTCTCCACAAAAACCAGTCCCAGCTCTTCTGGATAGCTGACATGGGCTCTTCTTCTCCCATGGTTTGATGCCTGAATCAGCCCGTGGGAAGCTCTTTTTAAAAGAGGTTAAAGTTGGGTTGTTTCTTTGTTGGTTTTTTTTTTTTTTTGGTCACTTCAGTGATGTTGATCAGTGAAAAGGTTCTACGTTGCAGTGAAAGTTCCCTCCATTCCCAGACTCACTGGATTCAGCCAGAACTACAGAGGAAAGGTTTTTTTTAGTGAGATCTATGAAAATTTTTCTTCTTGGAGTAAGGTCTTCCAATGACCAGCTGCCACAGGTCACACCATTCCAACCCAAAACTGTCCAAAGCCCTTCTTGCTCCCAGGGAGGGCTTTGGGGCCTTTTTAAACCCCAATTGCTGTAAGTTTCCACCAGGTCCATGCAAGGGCCTGTGTCCCTTCCCATTGGCCTTGTCTGTCATGCCAAAGTCTAATCAGCCAGGAATCATGGATGGAAAAAGGGAGGAGGGGATGCGTGAGCCAACTGTGCTGTTGAGTCCTGTGTCAGTTCAGATTTGAGGTCCCTCTGAGATTTTAGTTGATTTTTTTTTCCTTTTTTTCTTCTGTCCCTGCCCCAGTGGAGAGGCTCAGCCAGCATTGATTCCTCTCCCTTCCCTGAAGTGTTTTCTCTGTATTCTTTGTAATTTTTAATTAATGTATGTATTCTTTGTGTCCTGTTGTAAATAAATCTGCCATTGTCCTGTCATCCTGCTCTCTTGGGTTCTCCTAAGCCACTTCTGGAGAATTTCTTTTTGTAGCACTTGGCCTGTTCAACACCCTTGTGGTCTGTGATGTGTGGCTTCAGCCAGAAGCAGAACTTGGAATACTCTGGTTTTCTTTGTAATATTTTTTTCCTGGTAAACTAAATTTCTCCCAGTGTGGCATGCCCCAAATGCTGCCATATATTGTAATTATGCCACCAGTTGAGGCATTTGGATCTGCTGATGCTGTGCTGCTGGGTAAGATAACTTGAGCAACTTGTGTCTTATATGAGATATTGTTTCATGTGTGGTACTGATGGGCAGAGCAGCAGAATTGTTGGATGGCAGTGCTTTAGAGCAGCAAAAGGGGACAGAACAGCTTGGGAGGGAGCTGCCATTCCTCTGTGCAGGAGTTTGGGGAGTGCTGCTGCTGCAGAGCCCTCAGCTCTGGCTTCCAGCTCCATTGGCTTCCTAGAGCTTGTGTGTTTCTGGTGGAGAGGGGTGTGTGGCAAAGCAGTGAGCCTCTGCTGGAATGCTGATTAAGGGAGGCAAAGTGAATTCCCTTTTCCTGAGATGGTTTGCCCAGCAGAGCCATGGATGTGATTCCCCCAGGTAATGGAACCCAGTATTGGGGGCTGCTGAATGTCTGTGAGTGAGACCAGAGCTGGCAAATACTTGAATCAAAACTCAGAAATCATCAGAATAATCTCCCTTTAAACAGGAAGCTTCAGCTCCACCACCAGGACAATCCATGCTGAACTTATTACTCATTTTTGGCAGATGAGTGTATTCATGTTGTGTCACAGTCCTCAGCACCAGGGGAAAGCTGCTGAGGAAAGGGCACATTTTAATGGTGGCTGAATTAGGAATGAAAACTAGAACTGAAAAACTAGATCATTCTTAGACAAGCACCTAACACTGATCATAGCTGTCAGCTTTTAATCCATGTTCTAAAGGAGAATCCCAAGAGGGCCCTGTGTGCTTTGCCCTGTTTCATCTTCAAATGCTGCTGGTGCCTGCAAGCCAGTTGTAGCTTAAGCTGATGTTTTTTCCTGGTTCTCCTGCCAGTGGGAAGCAGAGCATGTCAGGATTATTTGGGAGGGGGAGTGGGCTGGACCTGTCTGAAATGCTGCCACATGGGCTGGAAATTTTAGTGAAACCAAGCGATCAGAACTTTTTGTCTAACAAACATCATTCTCCTTGACAGGGGGATAATGGTGTCTGCTGTGGCTGCCTCACCAGTGGGGTGCTAGGTTTTTTTCTTGTGGGTCTAATTCTTTGCTTGGAAGAAATTGAAAAACCTCTGTGGCTTCATGTAGGGAACTGTTTCTTTGACGTGCTTTATGATTCTATCTTGTCTTAATCCAACCAAAATCCGAACTCCCCTCCATGAAGACACTTGGGGTTGATCATCCAAATGCTTTTAATAAACAACTTCATTATAAAAGATACTTTCAATTTGAACTTCAGTTTTGCAAGAGCTAATTTTAGGGATGAACCATACATTTCCTAATGGTAGTTAATTACAATTTAAAAACCTTGTTTACAGCCCCCAAAATACTCCATTATAAGAGGTTATTCACTCTGTGTAAAAGTGCTAGAAAGTTTGTTTTTAGAAAACCAGTAGAGCTTTTAACAATGGGAAGTTTCTGGCTTTGGCAGCTGTAGCTGCAGGGAGGGAGGTCAGGCATGGGGCCTGTCCAGAACCAGTGCAAGAAGGGACAGTGTGAATGGCAGCCCTGGGAAGGGACACTGTGGCTTTCCCAAACCCTTCACCTTCCAATGGGATCTTTATAGGCTCCTGTGGGAGATGACAGAGCTTGTGCTGGGAGAGGGTTCTTGGTATGACTTGTGGCTACAAAGGCCACTCAGTAGCTTTTCTTCCAGCAGCAGTTTTGGAGCTTGGCTGCTCCCAGGAGTTCTACAAGTTCTTTTTTGTCCTTCTTGTAGCCACCCTGAGTCTCAAGAGTACATCAGCAGATAGCTCTGCATTCTTCAATATCCTCATTTAAGGAAAACACTGGTTTACATGTTACAAAACAGTCTTTCTAAAATTTGCTCCTAGATATCAGGAATCACTGAAGTGGGAAAGCTCCACAAAGCATCAAGGCTGAGGCACTCAGTAGGGTGAGAAGAACTCAGACTCCAGAGAGGCTTCGAACAGAAGTTCTGGGATGTGCTGCAGCATGCAGGCTTCTGCCCCCTCGTGTGGCACCCTGAAGGGAGTTGTGCTGCTGAGCGCTGTGAGCAAAGCTCACTTGTTACCTTTCAAGTGCAAGACACTGACTACAGAGGAAGAAGGGCTGCAGGCAGGTCCCTGGCCTGTTCACCTGGACACACAGCCAGCCTGGCCTGTCCCAGGTGTTGGAGCCTGTCCTTGTCCTGCAGGCCCTGGAGCTGTCCCCAGTCCATTCAGTACGTTCCATACCAGAGCTGGTTATGCCCTTGCACAGTAGTTCATAACAGACACAAAAGTGAGGGATGGTTGGTTTGTAAAAAGACACTTCAATGTTGAGGATTCTTCCCCCTGCTGAAGAGTTGACCTATTTATAGTATTAAAAAAATTAATTCCAAATTCCCTGGTTATCTTTTGCAATACTTTTAACTTTCTTTGTTGCTGTGATCTGATACAGAGAAGCTCCCCCTGTGTCATGTATACTCTATTTCCATGCTGGGATTTAGACACTGGTGGAAAGGACCATGTAGGCTTCAACCACAAGCAGAGTGAGAAAGGTGATTCAGGCTCCTCCTGCAGCCCACCTGTGCACATGGAAATAAAATGTACTTTGAACAGGAAAGCCAAGCTGATCTGGTGTGGATTTGTGAGAAGCAGAATGCGATCTGTTTTCTGGTCTCATTTCTGAACACCAGTTCTATTTTTCCTCAACCTGTTTGCATGCCAGTCTGAAGTGTGAAGTGGTATTTGCCCTGTGGGAAGACATAGAGCTGGCTCCAGGGAGAGATTGCAGACTGTACCCCAGGAGAAAACTCCTCACATGCAGCCACAAGAGCAGCTGAAATGTGTAGGGTTCCTAGGGGATCCCAGTTATTCACTAGAAGGAAGCAAGTCCATCACTGGAATAGCCAGAGGTCAGCGTAACGTGAGTGTGCATGGACTGTGCAGCAGCTGTGGTGGGGAATAGGAATCGTGGTCCTGTAAGGCAGCTGGATCAGTGGCAAGGCATCTCCCTGGCAGCTTCCAGCTGCTTTTCAAGAGAGGTTCAGTATGGCTGTGGCATGTTATGGTAAATAGGCATGGAAAGGGTGAGAGGTGCCAGAGCTGGGGATTGGACTGAAAAGAATCTGGGCTTTCCAGATCCAACAGACCAGGCTAAACCAAACCACCTTCTCCCTACTGCACAGGGGTCAGCTAGGATGGGATTCAGAGCTTCAGGTGACACCTCCCATCTCTAGGAACTGGGAAAAATAGAAGAAATAACTTATGGAAAAGACACAAATTTTGTATGAAGATGGAAACCTGAAGTGGTTCTGTTTGAGCCATTCATCCACTTCACTGTTCAGTGGCAGAACAGCTCCAGGGCTTGGGCAGGCAATTAACTAAAAATAGGCACCTGAGGGAGAATTCAGTCAGCCTGACTAACTGGGATTAGAGGATAAGCAAGGTAGAGTGATGGGAAACACCTCTTTGAAGATTTATTTGTGGAAATTTTAATTGCAGGCAGCAGAAAATGTCTCTGTGGGGTTGTTCTGTACAGAGAGCAAAGGTGGTGTAACAGTAGTGAAAGAAAAAGGGGATTTTTTCATTGAACTGCAGGAAATCTTCCCAGCAGCTGCTGTTCACCTGTCAGCAAGGAAGGAATTAAAGAACAAAGAGCTGAGCTCAACAAAAGTACTGAAATCATCAATCTACTGGAGGCGAAAAAAGGATTCCAGTAGAAGTGGCACCATTTTTCAACACAGGCTAAAGAGCAGCAATGTTGTGAGAGAGAACGGGGTCTGTCACAGCGTGGTGTGTGGGTATTCTGTCATGTGAAATTCAGTGGAAGCAAATGCAAGGTAACATGCTGTTCCTTCCTGCAAATGGATTTTGAGTGAGCTGTAATCCCAGGGGGAAAAAGATCTTCAGCCTTTCACATGGTCCTGGCAATCTCAGCCTGGACAGATGGGCAAGGGTTAACCCTCTGCTGCCAGGGAGGGGCTTGTTCTTATTTCTAGGGGTACATTAGGTCCTTGGCTTTCTGAGAATCCAAGGTCTGATTTATAAGGGCTGGCAAGTTCATGTCCTGTCCTTTTGCTGACTGGAGGTCTATGGGTTCATATCTTAGTTGACCACACTGTTCCTACACCTTGGGACACCCCCCAATCCAGCCAGTTTAAAACATTCCTTTATTTAACTAAACCCTCCTGAACAATTATGTGCTGTAGTTGCTGCCCTTGGGATCAATCTGGTGCAATGTTCCTGGTACAGGTGTGCCAGGATCACAATGAAATGGTCTGCTGGGCTCAGCCTGCCTGACTCACAGCCGTGTCCTGGACCTACAGCCCCAGACTCATGGTTCTAACAAAAACCAAACCCAAACTCTTTCTGCCATGATTTTTTTATACCACATAACCAGCACAGTGGCTGACCCAAAGCCCTGCACATGCACCACAGAACAGATTGTAGGCTGTGCTGCAGCAATCCTCTTCACAGCCTGCCAAGATTACCTTTGTCCTTTACCTGCAATCAGCAGGAGCTTGGCTAAGCTGACTTTCACTGACTTGCCCAAGAGCTTGGTAGTTATGTCCTAGTGGACTGGGATTCCCAAGTGCTGTAAGCTTGGATGCTCAAAAGTATTTTCTTATAAACAGGTAAAATCTGTTCTGTGAATTGCACACTAGCTATTTCAAATGGAATTAGTCTCGTTAGTTTTAGACTGGTAAAATACTTTCAGATTACAAGCTGTTGTGGTGGAGGAACTTTGAATACATTTTCCTGTGCAAACACCTGGAATCAGCTCCAATGCTGTTTCTGACCATGCTGCCCTTGTTGGGCTAGGTTTTCCTTGCATTGACAAAGGTTACTGCAGTTCTGCTCGTTAAGGTAACTGTGGAAAGCAAATCACACGTGCAAATCATAGCAAAATGAATTCCATTTATTCTACTGGTAGGAAAAAAATGCCTGGCTCTAAGTTTAGCTACCACTGCTAAAGGAATTCCAGTGATGACATCTGTTCAGAGTACAATGCAGGCAGGAAGCAAGAAAGCTGAATGTTCTGCAGTGGGAGAAGGTGTGTGATGGCATTGCATAAATCTGATAATCCTCACTGGCAGTGAGTGATCAGTTCTGACCATTTATTTCTCAAAAAATAATAATCCTCTCAACTGAAGACAAGGCTAAGGCTTGCATATAGTTGATAACAGTGTGAAACTCCTTAATTTGCAAAGAGCAAAGCAATAGAAGACAGGCCTGAGGTATTCAATGCTGGTAAACAGAATGGCTGCAATGCCCTGTTTACCTTTGCTAGGTTAGAGAACAAGAAGGCACTCGTTGGACTTGGAAAGGCAACATTTTCCAGTGGAGAAAAGGAAGAAGTACTGCATTCAACTTGGGGAGATCATTGCCACAGGATATTGCTGAGGTAAATAAATCTTATATTACATTTTGATACAAAAGTCTTATTTGCAGCATTGCTGGCTAACCTAAAACAACCGATCTATGTCCTGGAGAATCAATGGATTGCTAAAGAGTCATTCTGGGAAGAATCACTAAGCTATATTAAAAATAAAATTCTGGAGTAAAATGGAAGAGGGACAAGCCTGTGACCAAAAGAGGCACAGCTGATGTCACACTGTGGGATCATGGCTCAGCAGAAAGGAATCTGCATCAACTGAGGTGGATGTGCTCTGGGGAGACAAGGGAGGACAGCATCTGGCTTCACCCAAGGAGCTGAGATAACAGAGTAGAGGTAGATTTTGCATTTCCTAGATTTATGGAGAACAATATTGACAGATTTCCTGATTTATATTGGCCTACAATGGTTCCTCCATGCTGAGGTATGAAGATCTGCCTGTCCATACTGATAAACATGCACCAGTGCAGAGTGACCTCCATATGTTCCCAGTATAAGTGCCCTGGAAAACAGGAGCAGGAGACAATACAGGTGCTAAATTACACCAGCAGCTGGCTGCCACTTCCCAGTATAACCTTTCTTGCCCTGGCAGGTAGACAGCCCATGGAAGAGTTGAAGAGGTTGGGCAGGGAGCAAGGGAAGTGGGACTTTAACTTCACAAGGCAAGGCTTAAACAGGAGAGAAAAAAAAAGGCCAGTGGAACCAAATCCAAAGTGAAAAGTTGACTGCAGGCCCCAAACCTCAGCATTTGTTAGAACTATTGGTGTTGAAAGAAATGCTTCAAATACACTGTTAGAGTGTACATGAAGTTAGGACCAATTTTTTCTTTATTCTTGGGGTGTTTACTACCATTGAGGTTAAAATATACCTTTGAAACTGCTTCCTGGATAAGCCAAAAAGGGTGCTGACCTCAATGAATGGCTATGGTTAAAAATCCCCAAATCCCAGAAACTCATACTCTGTTCCTCATCCCAAGGGAATGCAGGCCCTGCAGCCTGTTCTCACCCACACCTGGTACGCCAGTGCGCCATGTCCCGAGCTCCTCACCCAGCTCTCTCGCGTGCTTTGGTTTCCAGATCTGTTTGCTTGGGGGAGATATTTAAAAGGGCTCTGTCCATACACTGCACACCAAGCTAAGCTGTGAGAGCTGCTCCATCCCCTCACTCAGGATAGCCAGCGAGAAAAGGCGGGAAGCTGCTGCCTACAGGGGCAGAGGCTGCAGTGGTCCAAAAGCAGTGTATTTCCCCATGGGGGAAGAACATGATAAGTGAAGAGAAATCAGTGCAACCTGACTTCGTTGTGTAAACAGTGTTCTAGCTACACCAGAGATGAACCCAGTGTATTCTGGTGCCTCCTATTTTTGCAATGGCAGAAACAGATTTGTGTTGTGTAAACAATGTTCACCATAATGAGTTTATCCTAACAGCTCTGAAGAGGTGATGCTGAATTCACTATGTAAACGGGCTTGTTGCTTAACACTGATGTGGAGCAAGCTGTGTTGGGTGATGGGATGAGAGGTAGCAGGGAAGGACAGCCTCTTCCCCATTGGCTTCATACAGAGCGCTATCATGACTTCCTCTCCATGTGGAGGTGTTGGCTGGTTTGCCAGAATTGCAGTGGTAACATGAAATGGAAGCTGGACTCTTCAGAAGTTTAGCCCAGGATGAAAGAGTCTCAACTCCTTCTGAGGGACAGTCCCTTCCCAGAGAGGAACATAGCTCCAGCATTCTCAGGGAAGGTCAGTGCTAAGCGTGGCTCCTGATTCACAGATTAAAAATTAGATAAAATATATCCAGTCTATCAGCTGAAATCTTTCCGCTGTACAGGACTGGGACTCGCACAGGATATTGGCTGTTCCAGTCTACAAGTGCTCCCTCCGAGATCAGAAACTTCCTGTCTGACCCAGCTCTCCCAGAGCTTTCACACCCCCAAGGAAGGAAGAGTTGTGCGTTTTTAAGGCTCTCCACAAAAAGGTGACTGAAAGATCTGTTCTCCAGTGCTATTTCCAGCTTATTGGAATGCCTGGTGAAACCGTGGCAGCGTGGTTGTGCTCAAGCTGGAGGTGAAAACAGGGGGCAATGAATGAAGGGGCCCAAAGTTCAGCGAGGCCCCGGCTCCAGGAGACTCTTGAGGTTGATGTTGCAAAGTGGTGAGCAGTGGCTGCGCCTCCCCCTGCGAGTAGCCCATGACCAATCCCCCCGATGAGACAGGCGGATTGCAAGGAGGAAGATTTAGGGGGAGGAAGCCAAGAAGATGAGAAAAGTCCATGTTAGCAGCACAGAGAGCCTCTGAGAGGTTAGCAGGGCTCTTGGAAAGCAAAGCCTCGTCCAGGGCGGGTGGCTGAGGCGAAGAGGACTGAGGATCACCAGATGAGAGAGACAGGCTGCCAGGGAAGTCTGACAAAAAGCTGTCCACCTCTACTTTGGGTAGTTTCTCAGGCAAATATGAGGTAGATCCAAGCTGATACTTTGGAGGAGGTTGCGGTGGGGAGGAGATGGGAGAAGAAGACTCCAGAGGATAGCTCATTCCCATTGGAAGAGAATTAGGAACCAAAGAATGGGGCATCCCTGAGCTTGGCATGGTTTGGAGATGTGTGCTGTACATGCCCACAGGCAGCATGCCAGGGAAGCTCTTACCACCCATCATGTCTCTGGATGCCATACAGAGGACAGGACTCAGCTCTTCCTTCACTGCCACAGAGGAGCTGCAGCTGAGCAGACCCAACATGTCCACTGGCTCCGTTTTAATCTTCAGCAGTTCCTGGGAGTGGCTTTTCTTCATGTGCCTGGTCAGGTGGTCTTTCCTCCCAAACCTCTGAGCACAGTACTGGCACAAGAAGTCCTTCCGCCCCGTGTGCACTACCAGGTGTCTCCGCACGTCTTTCCGGGTGTAGAAGCGCCGATCACAGTGGTCACACGGATGCTTCTTTTCCTTCGCCCCACCGGAAGCCCGCCTGGAATGAGCTTTGAGGTGCTCCAGCAGGACCTGGGTGCTCTCAAAGGTCTGGAGGCACACCTTGCAGCTGAGATCACCACTGGCAGCTGCATGCATGGCCAGGTGTCGCCTGAAGCCTAGTTTGGTGTTGTAGTTCTTGCCACACTCGGGACAGTGCAGGGCCTCCTTGTTGGGATCGTGGGTCTGCAGGTGGTTCCGAAGGTGATCCTTCCGGTGAAACATCTTCTCGCAGTACATGCACTGGTGAGGCTTCTGAGCAGAGTGCGTGGCCATATGCCTTAGGGGAGAAAAGCAGGAAAGGTCAGACTAACATCCTCCCCCTGAGGAAACAGGCTTTAGTTTTTCAAAATTTTCCTTGTGTCCTACACTTTATGCCACAAAAATCTTAGATGGCATTTTACCTTCACTAAACAAGGAGCACAGGAGCATAACGCTTCAAGCAAAACCTACAGTGTCCCAGCAGCTGTCTCTCCTCAGCTCCCGCTCTCTGCTGAGGCTGCCAAGGCAAACCTCTCTAGTTTGTGACACTACACGAGAAAACTTCAGTTCATCAGGAGGGTCAGGCTGCACCTAAGTCTGCTGACAGCCACTGCAGTCTGATTTCACCTTGGTATCTCATACTCTCCCACACTGTGTGTCATCTGATTTCAAGCCCTTAGCCATCACTGTCTAATTATTTAGTGTTGTACTTCACTACATAAATGGGAACTCTGCTTCTCCATACTGGAGCAACAGCTGCTATGGAATTATCCCTGTGGTTAGAGGCAGGACTTACAACCGCAAACGCTATTCTTGCTTTTTGTCTTTAATCTGTGAACTTCACTTTCTGTTCCTATTACCTCCTCAGTGAAACAGAAAACAGCTTGAGCTCAGGATACAGCATTAGCTGAAGTTCTCTGGAAGGCACCTAAAGAGATGCCAAGTATGGTAATGTCTGGGACTCAAGTGCTTCACAAGGTAAAAGGGCATTTCCCCTCCTCCAGCTTCTCAGAAATTCAAGCAAACACACATGAGGGAGGGGGTTTCCCCTCTCTCCTGGCACTGCTGAGCAGAGGCACTAGCAGATACCTACCTATAGAGCTTGTACTTGGAGGCAAAGGCCTTGCCACAGTGCAGCTGGGGGCAGTTGTAGGGCCTCTGCTCCGAATGGGAAAGTGTGTGAGTTCTCAGCTTGTCCACGTGAGGGAAGGAGGGCTCTGATAGTTCACACTGGCATTTTCCCTGACTTGCAGTCTCTTCACCTCTTGGTCTGGGGACTAATTTCCAGCCTGTCTCTTCCTCCTCCTGCTTTGCATCTTGAATCCAGTTGGGAACACTGGGAAAAAATGCCGTCATGGCAGGTCTAGTAGAACATGGCCATGTCAAGCAGAACTCGAGCCTGTGATGTTGTCCTGGTGCTGTTTCTGGTTGGAGCCCCCTGTGACCAAACTGCTTTAACAGCAAAATTTCTTCATCTGAAATCACAGAAGGCTGATGTTAAGATATTGCATCCTTCACCTGTGTATACAATGAATATGTGAAGATGCGTGTTCCCAGACATGGAGAACTCCAATAAACAATATTTTTCTGTCTTTTGTCCCTAAATAAAATTATATTTTTTTAAATTGCATTTTTTGCAACTATTAAGAGCTGGTGTTACCTGCTGGATGTAATTTCTCCTGAAATATCATAAAAGGTATCTAAATACCTTTCCCTGTGTGTTTTGTAGATCACTTCTCATCTAGTTTTTTCATATTCTCATTTGCTCTTGGTCTCTGCTTACATGGAACTCCCTCACAGATTCTCAGAGAAACCAAGGCTCTCTTGTATTTTCTTTTCCCATCCTTTCTGCTACCAACCTGGTGCACTGGGCAAGACCATCTCCAGAGCAAATCAATCTCAACCCCCCACATGTTGCTGGACAGGGCTGAGGAAGAAAACTTGCAATTATCGTCAACACCACACCTTTTTCTGGAAGGCAACGGACGCTGCTTCTCTTCAGGGTGGGATTACTCATTGTATTTTCACTTTTCGATTGTGAGGCAGATTCTGCCTCTCTGGATCAGCAAGTTTTCTACTGTAATGAGCAATTTTTAACTCCTTTTTTTTTCTTTGACACTCTCATCCATTAATAATAGAAGCTCAGGCTGTTTCCTGTTCAACAAAATATACCTCCTGTAAGCTCTTCTGGCTTTCATGTTGACGAAGTTCTACATTAATCTCTCTTAGCGGGTTTTTCTTGAATTGTGTGCTGATGAAGTAAAATGTTTTTAAGAGGGTTCTACTGCCAGCTCGACTGGTAAACGGTCAGCTGAAATAAAACCGATCTCTTTCACTCAATTTGGCTGCCTGAGAAACTCTTCTTAAAATAGCATCAAACTCTCACTCCATGATTGCCTCAGAGGAGGAACTTCCTGCTGCACATCAACATGAGTGCGAGTTGTGGGCAGGATGTGCAACTGCGAGGGAACAAACCAACCCCCAAGAAAGTGCTCAAGGAACGTTATGAAGAGCTGAAATAACAATTACTGTGGCTGCACCATTACCCCAAATACCATAGATGGTTCCTTCAGGGCGGAAAGCACAGGGAAAGACGACCACTCCAAGAAAACATGTCACTGTGAGTTTTGGGAATGCCTGTTAAGAGCAAAACTTGGTTTTATGTAGGCTACATCTACGTGGTCAGTGCAGAACAATAAAGGACCAGAACTGCTGAGGTGCCACTTTGGGAGAAACCAGCATGATGTGACAGCTGCTCTGACCCCTCAGGGTGCAGAAGGCCTGTGGTTCAGAGAAATCTGTCTTTCTGGGCGCTAAAAGCATAAATATTTCACCTCTCCATGAAATGTGTCCTAAAACAACAAGTGTTCTCTACCTCTTGCTCCAGAGCTGTGCAGGTGTCCTGGGAGTCTCCAGCACTTTCTGTTGGGAGCTGCTTCTTTCCCTCCGAAAAAGCCCGGCCATCTGGGCCAGTTTCAAAGCTACCTGGAAGAAAACAAGAGTTTGAATTTTTGATGTTTTTAACAGTAAGGTGCATAAACGACCACACTAGAATTTTAGGGAATTCAGACGTGCTGTTGCAACCGCCTTGCAAAAGGCGGAGGTGCCGAGGGATGGCCGCGAGGGGCAACTCGCTCCACCTTCCGATACCTCCGCCGTTTGCCTCGGAAGCCAGCCGGGAGATCCCCACCCCCAGGAGCGCTCCGTGGATAATGTAGCCCCGGTGGAGCGGGATCACACCTCTCACTCCCGCCCCGCAGCCCTGAGAGGAGGGAGGCGGGCCTGGCCTACGCCCC
>VWYI01002064.1:80653-93718 GCA_013399455.1 Anthoscopus minutus | reverse complement strand
GGCGGCCGGGATAGCGAGCGCGGGAGGCGGCAGGACCCGCCCGCGGCCGGGCTGCGGGGGCGATGGCGTGGGAGGGTGGCTTCGTTCGGGTGGGTGTCCGCCGCTCCCGGTGCTTCTCCCCCACGGTCCTTCCCCCGCTCCGCTGTCCCTGCAGCGCCCGGTGCCGCAGCCGCGAGGGCGGTGGGTGATGCTCGGGTGAATCCGCGAACGAGCCTGCGGTCCCGGCACCCCGCGGGAGGGAACACCCCTGGGCTGCCGTGCTGAGGTGACAGCGGTGACAGACGTGACCACAGGTGACCCCAGACGCCGAGTGAAATCAGGGCTCACCGTGGCACAGGTGGCACCGGCGGCCCAGCTCCAGCGGCAGCACCGGGATTCCTGCCCGGCCTGCGGAGCGTTTGGCACGAGAGGAAAACAGCAGCACAAAGGGTGGTTTGGCTCGGGACGAAGGGAAGGACACATTTCAACCGTGACATGATGAAACCACAAATATTTGAAAGATTTGAATGGCGAGAAGCAATGGAATGTTTTGAGTGGTACCTCGAGATGTGCAGAGATGCAAGGGAAGGTTCTGGGCAGTCCCAAGAAAATGTTGCAGAGATGTTTAAGACAGGAAGCAGAGCAGCCTCAGGACATCACCTGTCAGGGCAGGTGGCTGGGGCGAGCACAATGCCTGGGGCACAGCTGTCCAAGACAGCACCTCCCAACCCTGGATGTTTCTGTGGAAAAGTGGTTGCTCCAGCTTGTATTCAGGTTGTGGCATTGCTCATTTTTTCAGGCATAACCTTGTGTTGACTGAAATAAATAAAAATGTTTCAATTTCTGGCCATCCTCCCCTCTTGGTTCCAGAGGCACATTTGCAAGTGCATCCATCTCAACCTTGACCTTGCAGGGACCTGGCCTAGGTCACTTCAGGCTGAACTAATTTAATGAAAAAATTCCCATCTTTGATGGAGAAGAGTGGATGGCGCTGCAGCATTCCCATCTTTCTGGCCATTCATGTCCAGCCACTCTAGCAGCTTAAATATTGCCCTGGAGTCTCTGGGGAATGCAAACACTGCCAACTAATTGGTTTTATTTTCCAGTTACACACTTGGATAAATCTGAGAAGAACCATAATTTGTTATGCTTCCAGTAAACTTCACTGCAGTAGCTAAAATAATTGGAGATGATTCGTGATGGGTTGTGAAAATAGCCCAAATCAAGGGTAAAATCAGTTGTTTGTGACTATAAAAAGAGACTTGCAAGTAAAGTGGGGAAAAATGTCAAAAGCTGATGGTGAGGAGGTACACCCAGAGGAGTAGCAAATCTGCAACATAATTTTTGTTCAAGGTGTACCTCTGGCAAGGCTAACTTAACTCTGATAATTTTTGTCATATTACAAAAATAGCACTTCTCATCCAAATAGTATTTTAGATATTCAATATATAAAATAAATCCATGTTCTCCAAGTCAGAACTTGTGCCTAATTTGAGTATTTGCCAGTGTGAACATGCAGCTACATGACACAGTGGTTGTCATGTGACCTTGTCATAAAGTTGTCTCTTGTGAACTTGAATTACTGGAATGTCTCTCAGAGCTGTGGACGGGAAAGCATGTGTTAATGTATAAAATTCCTCAGGATGAAAAGAGGGAGAGTTGTTCTTTGTGATTCAGCCAAGATTTGTCCTCATTTCATTTATTCTTTCTGTGTTTGTGCTCCAGAATTCGTGTTTGCTGTGGGTCAGACAGGAAGGTCACCTTTATCTGGAGCTGTCAGTTAGGAGGGAAATGGTTTTATTTAGCTACCCAAAATACCTGTAACAGTTTGAACTCACTGTGCAGGATGTAGAGTGAATTCTGAATGAGTGTCCATTTCAGTGCTTTTATGGGAAGACTGAGCAGCAAAGAGTTTCCCCTCACAGACCAAGGAAATTTCTACGGCCATACTGACGTTTCTGTACACTTCTTAACCGTGTTTATCTGTTACTTCTGTTTTACTTTTTGCCAGTCTGACTGTCTGTATATTGGAATTGTGCTTCCTTTCCCATCCACTGGCTCTGCCTCTGAAGTTCTCTGCCACCTTGTTGGAGAAGCTCTCCTGAGACATGTAATTATCAAGTGAAAAACAATTAGACAAAAATCCCTGTTTCCTGCTGATCCAGCTGGAAAGGGAACAGTGAACACATCCCAAGGAGGCCACACCTGAACCTGTGCCAGTGCTACCTGTGGTTCCCTGTGTGTGTTAGTTTCACACTTAGTTCTAGTTGGCAGAAGGTTCTCAGGGCTTTTCTTGGAAGATATTTTGGAAATAAAAAGCATTATTAGCAATTGCTTGGCATTCCCCAAGTTGTGCTATTGAGAGCTGCTGAGTGAGGCTTTGGCTGTGACTGGTTTAGCAGTTTAGAATACAGGCTTTTTGCTCCATTTTCAATGGCAGCTCATCTTGCTGATGACTGGATGACCGGTGTGTCCTCCCTCTCTACCCAGAGTCACAAATGAGTTGGATTTGTGATCTGGGTTTGTGCAGCATGAGTCTAGGTTGATGGTGAGTCCTGTAAACCTGAAGCAGTTGGATACTGGGAGCAGGAGTGACGTCAGGAGGTCAGTGTAGCTGAGCAGGGCTGGCTTTTGTGGGGAATCCTGATAAAAATATATTGCCAAAAGAAAAGATAATAGCAAGCTTGTGCTCCAGAGAGAGCAAGGCTGTGCTAGATTTTCAAAATGGGAGATTTAAAACAAAAGGCCTGACTGCAAAGAAAGTGAATGGCAAAGTATTCTTTTTATAAATAGTTTTTAAAAGTTTAATATTATTTTTAAGGGTAAAAAAAAAGGACCTTTACCAACTGTGAAGATGTGACCTGATGATGAGTTTTTGCAGCAGAGCTTGTAAAAGTGATGCCATTTGATGCACAGCCTTTGGTAAAATAATTCTGTCTCAATTCAGGCCTTTAGAGGGTTTTCATGTTGTAAGTTATTTTAGTTCTTCAAAATCCCTTGCAACCTAATGAATGAAAAATACTGTTCAAATTGATGAGGCGAGTCTTTGGCTTGGTGAAGAGCTGTCCCCTGCAGAAAACTGCCTTCAGACATTCCTGCTTTGTTTTGGTTTCAGGTTTGTAGCAGAGGATCATGCATCAACAGGATCACAGCAGCCGCAGCCCCGCCGTCATGTCTAAGTCAAAGAGCTCCGAGTCCGTGCGGGTGGTCGTGCGCTGCCGGCCCATGAACAGCAAGGAGAAAACTGCTTCCTATGAGAAAGTTGTCAATGTGGATGTCAAGTTAGGGCAGGTCTCAGTGAAGAATCCACGGGGATCATCTCATGAACTGCCTAAAACGTTCACCTTTGATGCTGTGTATGACTGGAATTCCAAACAGGTCGAACTCTACGATGAGACCTTCAGACCTCTTGTGGACTCTGTTCTGCAAGGGTTTAACGGGACAATCTTTGCCTATGGGCAGACTGGGACAGGGAAAACATATACGATGGAAGGGGTGCGTGGTGATCCTGAAAAGAGAGGGGTCATCCCCAATTCATTCGACCACATCTTCACCCACATCTCTAGATCTCAAAATCAGCAATACTTAGTTAGAGCATCATATTTGGAAATATACCAAGAAGAAATCAGAGACTTGTTATCAAAGGATCAGTCCAAGCGGCTGGAGTTGAAGGAGAGACCAGACACAGGGGTTTTTGTTAAGGATTTGACCACCATTGTTACGAAAAGCGTCAAAGAGATAGAGCACATCATGAATTTGGGAAACCAGAACCGTTCTGTTGGTGCCACCAACATGAACGAGCACAGCTCTCGATCTCATGCCATTTTCCAGATCACTATCGAGTGCAGCGAGCTGGGACTGGATGGAGAGAACCACATCCGTGTTGGGAAGCTCAACCTGGTCGATCTGGCAGGCAGCGAGCGGCAAGCAAAGACTGGAGCACAGGGGGAAAGGCTGAAGGAAGCCACTAAAATCAACCTCTCCCTCTCAGCTTTGGGCAACGTTATCTCTGCCCTGGTAGATGGCAAAAGCACTCACATTCCGTACCGGGACTCCAAGCTGACCAGGCTACTTCAGGACTCGTTAGGTGGCAATGCCAAAACTGTGATGGTGGCCAATATAGGCCCTGCCTCTTACAATGTAGAGGAGACACTGACCACACTGAGATATGCCAACCGTGCCAAAAACATCAAGAACAAGCCACAAGTGAACGAGGATCCGAAGGAGGCTCTTCTGCGGGAATTCCAGGAAGAGATTGCTCGACTCAAGGCACAGTTGGAAAAACGGTCTATTGGCAAAAGAAAGAGGAGGGAAAGGAGGAGGGAGGGTGGGGAAGAGGAGGAGGACACTGAAGAGGGTGAGGATGAAGGAGATGACAAAGATGACTATTGGAGGGAGCAACAAGAAAAGCTGGAGATTGAGAAGAAAGCTATAGTGGAAGATCACAGCTTAGTAGCAGAAGAAAAGATGAGGCTGCTGAAAGAGAAGGAGAAGAAAATGGAGGACCTGAAGCGAGAGAAAGAAGCAACAGAGATGCTGAGTGCTAAAATCAAGGTAAAATTCTTCCTCATACTCTTTGAAAGCAATTTCATTAGGCTGTGGGGAAAAGAAAGGGCTTCCCAATTTGAAAAGATACTTCACAGGAAGTTTCCAGGATAGTGATTTGTGTTTAGGTTGGAAGATTTTAAAATAAGCTATTTCTAGCCAGAAGTTGAAACTGAAATTTCCACCATTAATTACATATTTCAATATTCATGTATTGTTTCATTGTTCTTATGGGCTGATCTTAAGCAATTAGCACAATAAAAGACAGTGCATCTTTTCGCAAGCTGTGGCACTAAAAATTTTTCCTTCTGTCACAGATCATTAACAAGTTATTTACAGGGAAGCACACATTTTGGTTCTTCAGCTTTGCCAGACATTGCAGTGGTGCCTTATTCTAATCAAGTTACTGTTACATTAATCCCACAGTTTTATAGGAATTTTAAGAAATAGTGATTCCTGTAGCAGCTGCCTTGAAAGAGAAGGTTACATAAATGGAGAAGTTGTATCCAAAGGAGAGAAAGTTACCCTCTGTAGTCACTGACTGAAACTTCTGACCCTGGTTTTTCTTTTCAGACAATGGAAAGCAAGCTGCTGGTGGGAGGGAAAAATATTGTGGATCACACAAATGAACAGCAGAAAATCTTGGAACAGAAACGACAAGAAATTGCAGAACAGGTACACGGAATGAAATCTGTTATGTTGTATAAAAAGCCTTGCTGCAGAACTTTTGTAAAACATTGTGCCAGGGAAATTACCAGAAAGTTTTCCCAGGGTTAACCTTAAAATTGATTTAGTGACAATCATTTAGTGAAAAGAAGGGGAAAGGGCTTGTGTCATATTTGTAGTTATTTGAAATATGTAAAGAAGGTTAATAATAGTTTTCTTCTAGCTCTCCATGGTAAAGATTTACCTCCTATCTTGATTGGAGCTGTTTGTAAGTGAAATAATATTTGTAAGACCTCTAAGAGTACCAGTTCAGCCTTTAGCTCAAGGGAGGGGTCTTTACTCTGTGCTAAAAGTTTATTTTGTGTTATGCAAATTCTGTTTGTGATTCTTAGATACAATAACCAGGACAAACTGATAAAAAGGAAAGAATAAAATTATCTAAAAATGACATCTGTTTCCTTTAGTTGAAGCTTGAGCCTTGTTCACACTATCTGATCTTAATAGCAAAACAATGACAAATAAAGAGTTAATGTTTCTGGTGTTTCTATGGCAAGAGATAGGAAGAACTGGAAGGCAGGGAAGGAAACCCATACTGAGCATTGGTATCATGTGTGACAGCTGGATGTGACAAGGTAAACGCAGTCTTTAATGCCATATTGTCACATTCTTCAGAAACGTCGGGAGCGAGAAATCCAGCAACAGATGGAAAGTCGGGATGAGGAAACACTAGAGCTGAAGGAGACCTATAGTTCTCTTCAGCAAGAGGTGGACATAAAGACCAAAAAACTCAAAAAGGTAAAAAGAAAACAATTCCCTGTCTACCAGGCTGGGAATAAAATCAACTTGTGTGTGAAAGTGAGAGGAGCTTTGGCAAGTGATGGATTTTGGCTCTTGTTGTGTGCTCCAGTTATTTTCCAAGCTGCAAGCTGTGAAGGCAGAGATCCATGATCTGCAAGAAGAGCACATTAAGGGGCGCCAGGAAATGGAACAGACCCAGAATGAACTCACCAGGGAACTAAAGCTAAAGTAAGTCCCATCACACCATTGCCTGCTATTAACTGTAACAGAGAGGATTTCTCAGGGCAGGGAGTGGAGGGACTGCCTTGCACATAATTGTGGAATAAAATTTAACCATGAGAAAACTAAACCATTCCTTCTTTTCCAGGGTTGTATTACATCAGTGAGAGAGGAGCAGTGAGGAAAGTCATTGTTAATTAAGTTTCCTTTATATTTCTCATTTTGGTGGTTGCATGTAGGCACCTGATTATTGAAAACTTTATTCCCTTGGAAGAAAAGAATAAGATCATGAACAGATCATTCTTTGATGACGAGGAGGACAACTGGAAACTGCATCCCATAACCCGTCTGGAGTAAGTGTACTTCTGCTCTTGGGATGGAATTACAGGTCACAGGAAACCCTCTAGCTCTCAAGAACAAGTGGGATTGAATGGGGATTTAAACTGCCTCTAAAGTTCACAGCTTCTTGATGTAAAATAAAATAAAATAAAATAAAACAAGGTATTCTTCATTATAGGTGCTATAAAATAGGGATGCACAGTTAGGAGAATTCTTGAGAGATTATGATTTTTCTAATAGGCAAATCCAATAATTATATGTAAAATACGTTATAGTGCATTTACCCTTAAAATAGCAGTGCATTCCTATCATATTTCTTTCCTGCTCCTACAAATGTAGCTTGGGTGGTTTCTGCTGTGTTGAAACAAATTTCTGCATGGAATTTGCAGATGTTGTAGCTCATAAACTCCAAGAAGAGCCTTTGGTTTTAGGATATAACAGCCTGAGACTCTGTTTCTCTCTAGTAACCAGCAGATGATGAAAAGACCAGTATCTGCTGTGGGGTACAAAAGGCCCCTGAGCCAACATGCCAGGACATCCATGCTGAATCATACAGAGGCTCGGTACAGGGTAAGCCCAGATGTGGTTGAACCTTTGTCTCTTCACCCTCCTGATCAGGGGAATGTGAATTCCAGTACTCTTCTTTGAGATGTAAATTTGTAGTGTCCTGCATACATTTATAAAGTACTTCAGATTAAGTTTCTGTAGGGCAAAGTAACAGTTTGTGTGAAAACATGGAGACTTTGATTCTGCTTCTTCTGTCTCAGGCAGAGAACATTGTGTTACTGGAACTGGATGGGCCCAGCCGGACAACGAGGAACTATGAAGGTCCAGCCATTGCTCCCAAGGTTCAGGCAGCTCTGGAAGCAGCTCTACAGGAGGAAGATGAGATTCAAGTGGATGCCTCAACCTTTGAGAGCACTTCAAATAAAAAATCAAAACCCAGGTGAGTTAGACGTGCCCTGAGCAGACAGGCCCGCAGTACCAGTACCGCCTGCAAGTACAGTTGTTGTTGGTCAGCACTTTTCATCAGTGAAGTGAAGCTGAGCTTCATAGTAAAGCAGAGAGAGAAAGGAACATAGAATCATTAAGGTTGGAAAAGACCTTTAAGATTTGAGTCCAACCTCCAACTGAATCCCACCATGCTACGAAGCCTTATCTTGAAGTGCCATGTGTACTCATTTTTTGAACACTTCAGGTGATGGAGATTCCACCCCTGCCCTGAGCAGCCTGTGCCAGGGCACAACCACTCTTGCAGTGAAGAAATTTTTCCTAATATCTAGCCTGAGCCTCCATTTGTAGAACTTGAGGCTATTTCACCTTGGCCTGTCACTTGCTAGTTGGGAGAAGAGGCCAACTCCTGCCTCACCACAACCTTCCTTCAGGGTGTAGGACATAGGACAGAAGAAAAAGCTGAAACTGTTTATTAGAGAATAACTCTGGTAAAAAAAAAACGTAGCTTTTTGCTGATTAATTTTGGAAAGTAACAGGTGACATTGTCAGACCTTTTTTTTTTATATTTTAATCTTTGCTTCTTCAGACCGAAAACTGGAAGGAAATCGGTGGGATCCGCATCAGGATCAGGCACCCCCAGTTCTCAGCTCTACCCTCAGTCACGAGGGCTGGTTCCAAAATAAAACCAGCCACACCTCTCCAGGGAGGGAACAGCCTTTACCTTCTGGGAGCAGAGACAAGGACAAACCTGCAGAGAGATCTCCTGGCCAGCCTCCAGCCCCTTTCCCTGGAGATGGCCTTGTTGCTGTTTAACTGACTCGGTCAGGCCAGTCCAGGGGCACTGAGCCATGGCAAGATCCGTGCTTGCAATTCAGCATTTGGCCTCTGTGGGAAATGGATTTTAGTTAGGAAATCAAAAATGCATGAGGTACGTTACAGTGTGTTAGGAGCAGTGGGAAGCATGGGGATCACCTCACAGCATCACCGTCCTCCTCCTGCACCAGCCCTCTCTGCTGCACAGGGATTTTTGGCTGTTGAGCACTAAGAAGACAGAGTTGAAAGTCGTCTCAACAGAACCACCACTCTGCAGCTCCACAGTGAGAACCAAAAGAGGCTAAAAAGCAGAGGATCTGTTCAAAGTCAGCAAGGTGCATGGTTCTTCCTCTTCCTGCTGGAGGGGCTGGCATCATCACCTGGGGTTCAGGCATTGGTCTGAACAAGAGGGATGGCAGTGGCCAGCATGTCCTCACCACCACACAGCTGTGCCTCCCCATAGGGCTGTAGGACAGAAAATGGTCTTGAAAATAACTTTGTGGTCTCTAGAAAGGAAGCAGTAGAATCTGAAATCCTTTCTTTGTTTACAGGCATAAATGAGAGCTCCTCTAAGCTGACCTACAGACCTCACCCCTACCAACAGGAACCACCTTGTCAAAGAACACCTCTGCATGCCAGTGTCAGCTCCACAGCTTTTCTCCTCTTTCTTGCCTCCATCTTTACCCCTGGCATTTAAAACCAGTGTCCATATGACATCTTTAATGGTATATGGCCATTTTCTCATGCCTCCCACTGTTGATGGAAAACGTAGCACTAGCTAAGAGCTCTCCCTGCCAGGCTCAGACTCTCAGCTGAGCAGAGCACTGGAACTTAAAGCTGCCTTTGAGTGCACTCCTGGGAGTTTGGCCCCTTCCCTTGGTGTCTGAGGAGGTTCAGCATTCAGTGCCTCTTGTGCCTCACCTGTTCCATGTTAAGCAGCTTTCTCTCTGCACCTCCCAGCCCACTCAGAGCCTGCTGGGAATGAACCCAACCTAACCAAGGCTGGTGATGGAAGCTGGTGTTAATTCCAGGGGTTTTACTTTGGAAACAAGGGAGGAAGAACTCCTTCTTTTGACAGTCTCATTGCAAAGCTGCCGTATGACTAAAGCAGGCTCGTGTAGCAGGGTGGAGGGAGGTGGAACTCCATGCTAAGGACAGAGTAAGGTGTCCCTGTCTAGTGTCCCACAGCTCATTCCTAAGTTTTAGTTCACTGTATATTGAGACTTGGGATGTTACTTTTTGCTTTTGGCTGTCATCCTGTGAATGTTTTTACCTGTTTCCCTCACTGATGACTCCCTCCAGACTGACACTTGTGAGTGTGTGAGGACTTGCCTGGTTGCAGACATGCTCTGATGTGTGGACTCTGCCTTGTGTTCATTAAGTGTCCACGGAGTGACTTCATCCAGGCTGGAGAACTCCTTTCTACTGACCCCCTGAGCAGAAGGAGCTGAGTGCTCAGCACAGCTCACCTGTGCATCCTGCAGGCACGGTGCCCAGGTGAGCCAGGGGGTCCCTTTTAACACCAACTTGGCTGCTGCATTCCATGGACTGCTTTCCTGGGCCACAAGGTTAATATATGTATACACATATATGCACACACACACATACATATATATATAAAATAGTTTTGGTAGAGGAAGGAGGGATTTGCTTATAATTGAGAGAGCAGGCACATGACAAATTTCTTTCAACCTGAACATGGAAACCCAGCATAATCTTCATTTTTACAAAGCACTCTTTATATCCAGAGAGCCTTTCAGCTGGCTTTTGTTGCATAGTATAACATCACCTTCTCTTCCCTCTCCTCCTTGTTTCTCTCCAGCACATAATCTTCTGTACTAGGACATTTTAAGATGATTGTATGGTTTAAGTGCTCAGACAATTGAAATTAAATGGGGGAAGGAGATGTAAAGCCCTGAAATAGCAGCACAATATATAACCACATGTATGTACATACCTATGTACACATATTTTATGTGAATAATACATACACAGACACATCTGTGTCTGCACATGTGCACACTTTTCCTCAGTTGCTACTGTTCCATAGGGAATTCTGTTCTATATTAAACTCATATGCTGGAAACTGCCCTTGTGGCAGGGCTGGTACCATGGAACTCTGCAGTGGAAAATTGTTTTCATGTTGATAAGCCGGCATCAGAAAGGCTCTGATTTTAACTCTGTAGAAATTTGTTAGCAAGTGAAAGAAACTCAGTAGAGTGGAAAAGAATAAATCTGCATATTTAGTCATTGTATGTAAATTGGGGCTTTGGGTGGAGATTTTGGTCAGTGTGTTCATGGACAATCTCGGCCTGTTACAGAAGCTTTTGGATTCTCATTCCAAAGGACTTAACCTTCACCAGATGCTCAGTGGCACTGATATTAAGATACATTGTCTTAAGCTGTACAAAACATACTGAGCTCTGGGTTGAAGCTTTTAAGAAACATTCCTGCCGAGTTTGCCCTTCTTTGGTGTTATCTGAAACATCTGGGCTTCCTGCTGGTTAACCAAAGGCAGGAAGTCCAGCTGGACTCCTGGAAGAGGCCCTGGGACAGCCTCGCACAGTCACCTTTTCTTCATAGGAATGTTTAACATTCAACATAATTGTCTTTGCTCTGATCTGTATAATGGGATCTTTTTTTTTAAAAAAAAAGAAGTGGCATGGAGCAGGAGTCGGCCTGTGGGAGCAAGTGCCACGAGACATTGAAGCATAGGAATTAAAAAGCACTTTCTTAAATCCTTAACTTAGGTCTAACGCCTTTTTTAAAATATTTGCATGCTGCTTGAATCTTCTAAAACACATACCTCTGCCAGAGCACCTGGGGCTGCACTGGTGCCTTATACAGATCAGAGCAGGCAGTGTTCAGTCAGTCTGAGGTATGTAAGTCTGCCCTCGCTGAACATGCAGCACTGGAGTTTCAGTGAGGCACCTGTGTACCTGGACCTGTCCTCTCTCCTGTCTGTGCTGGACAACGTGCACCAGTCTTTAAACAGTTCAGTGGAATTCCTGGGGGTCTGTTCCTGCTGTGTTCAAACACAGACTGGAAAGGAGAACCTGCAAAAAGCCATAATTAGCTACAAAGATGGAACTGCAATGAGAATACTGGTGCTGCCTGCTGCACTGTGCAGTGGGGGGTTGACTCTCTGGGGTCCAGGTGCTTACTGCCTTCTCCAGTCCCCTTTCTTTTTGAAGAGGTGACCCAGGATCCTTCTATGGGCACAGCTGTCGATGACAACTCTCAGCTCCTTGGAGATACACCCACCTCCACCTTCTCATAGGTGATCTGTAGAAAAAGAACCTGTCCATAGTTCTGTCCATAGTTTTACAGCTTATATTTATTTGTATCATCTCTTTTGTCTAGGAATGTAAAGTGATCCTAAAATACAATGTGTAATAAAGTCAATAAGATTTATTGCATCTATCAAAACATGTGTTTTTCATTGTTAAATTGGGGCAGGGCTCAGCGACTTCATGTTTTACAAAGCCTCGTGTTATTTTTCTTTTATAAAAGCAAAGGTCTCTGCACAAAGTAAGTGGAAAAATGTAAATATGAGTAGAACTGCAGTGAGTATTGTAATGTATCTGTATACATATATATATATGAGTAGAAGGTGCTAATGCCTGCATGTGAACTTGGGAACCAGAAGTGCTGGTGAAACCCTTCCAGAATCCCAGTCCAGGGATGGGATGGGTGGGCCCCCGGCCCTGGTAATTCTTTGCTTTCGATGGCAACGGGTGGTGCTGATTTAAACCAGTCTTTTATCGGCACCGCGGGGAGAAGGAGCCTCGGGGCACAAATACGAAGAATGTCCAGAGAAGGGAAACGAAGGTGGGGAAGAGTCTGTAGCGCACGTCCTATGAGGAGCGGCTGGAAGAGCCGGGAGTGTTTACCCTGGAGAAAAGGAGGCTCCAGGGTGATCTCACCACTCTGTACACCTGTGAAAGGAGGCTGCAGCCAGATGGGGGTCGGGGTCTTCTGCCAACCAGCCGCAACAGACACAGTGTTAAACTGTGCTAGGGGAGGTTTAGTTAGGATATCAGGAAGAATTTCTTAACAGAAAAGGTCATTAGGTATTGGAAGGCGCTGCCCAGGGAAATGATGGAGCCATCGTCCCTGGAGGTGTTTAAGGAAAAGCTGGACGTGGCGCCCTGGTCTGGTGGACATTGTGGCGTTGGGTCATAGGTTGGACTCGCTGATTTCAGAGGTCTTTTCCATGCTAACTGATTCTGTGATAAACGGGATTATGGAACACCAGTAGCCCTCAGCCTCGACCCCGGAGCTCCAGTTTGGTCCCGCAGCCGCCCCCGGCCCGGGCGGTGCCGCTTCCCTGCCGCGGCCATGCGGCGGCAGCGACCTCTCCCGCCATGCTGCGCGGTGGCCGCCGGGACTTGTAGTCCGTGGGCCAAAACAGCGCCGCGCTGGGGCCACGAATTAGGACTACAACTCCCGGCGGTCCTTGCGGTTTGTTTTCCTTCAAACCAGCCCCAGGCCCGCCCCTCCTCTCCGGTCTCTCCGTGTCCCGCCGCGGCCACCGTCGCCGGGCCCCACCGCCCCGCCCCGCTCCCGGCCCTTTGACCCCGTTGTTATGCCGGGCCCGAGCNCCGCGCGGGAGGAGGAGGAGGAGGAGGATGAAGGAGATGAAGCAGAGGAGGAAGAAGGAGCGCACGTGGGCCGAGGCCGCCCGCCTGGTGAGGCTGGGGGGGCGGCCAGGGAGGGGGCGCGGGGGCCTCGCCCTGCCCCAGGGCCTTC
>VWYI01002064.1:34433-80495 GCA_013399455.1 Anthoscopus minutus | reverse complement strand
TTCCCGCGGCTCCCCCACCGGCCGCTGTGGCCGGGGTCTCCTGCACGGTTGTTTTTCTTCCTCAGCCCGGTGGGAACGAGATGCGCCCCGGGGCGGTGCGAGCGCGGCCCCCGGCCCTCAGCGGGGAGCTGCCCGCCCGCCGGGGGTCCCAGCGGCCTCCGCCGCCTCCCGCCGGGCGGGGCTGCAGCGGCTCCCGGGATGGGACGCGGGAGGTGCCGTCCCGCAGCGGTTCAGTGCGTGCCGGGCAGGGCTGCGGGAACCCTTCCGCTCCTTCTCCTCCTTTCAGACGGTTTTAAAGATCCGTGGGAGGAACCGGAGCCTCTGGAGAGGGCACGGCCTCTGTCAAAAGTTTCTGGTTTAATTAGCGGGGTGCGGATTCCTTCTGTGCACCGGCAGTGCTCGAGGGCCCGTGGCATGTGGCGGGCTTCTGGAGCAGCAGCTGGGCTGAACATCCCTGAATCAGGCCGTATTTGGTCACTTTTGGGTTTAGGAGACATGGCCATGGAGATGTCTCAGTCCTTTTGTCTTAAAGAATCTCCTTGTTAAAGGCTTCAACTTCCAAGCCCAGCTCTGCTCTGGTGGTGTCTGTGGGAATGCCGCTGTCATTGGACCGTTGCAGTGGGAGGAAGGTGACTTCCCTCTGTGAAGCCTTAGAGCTGGGTCTGTCTTGAACCTCAGTTATGAAGTAGGAAATCTAAAAAAGAAAAATAACTTCAGTATCTTTCAGTGAGCTTGTCAGAGGTTTGGTTTAAGGGCTGCATGCCTAGGTGTTTAGGCTGGCTGTGTGGCATTTGGATGGAAGCAGCTGGTTCTGTCCTGTTGACCCAGTGGCACAGGTACAGCAGTGCCAGGGATGGAGTAAGGGATGATCCAGCTACCTGGATGTGAATGGATCCCACAGTTCCTCCCTGTAGCCCTGTCAGTGGTGTACAGCTTGTCAGGATACATGTGTTCCTTCTGTGTAGCCCCTGGACTTATGCAGAAATGAGTTTACAGAGCTTGAGGGTGGTTTATTTCCTTGTTTTTTTTCTGTTGTGTTTGTTTTAGTTTGCCAACCCAGCTTATGCATTGAAGCATGTAAACATTCAGAAGAAAAAGTGTGGGTGAGTCCAGTGAGGCTAATGTCTTGTGCTGAGGATGTTCAGGATAACTCTTGGTGCTTCTGAGTAAGATTTTTTTTGGCTATTGGAGTGTTTTCTTACTGCTTGCCAGAAGAAAACCTAATCAGACAAGCATCTGACTTCCAGCAACTTGCATCATCTTTTGTGTGTAAATGATAATGTTTTAGACTCACGTGGCTTTACTTGAAAAACTGGAGAAGGGCATAAGGCAGCTACTGTGGAGCTTCACTGCAGGAGCCTGGTGGTCTCATTCTCCACCCTGCATTTCTCCTTGGGATCCAGGTTCTTTGAACTAGGTGTATCACTGCAGGAGGCAGAGATGCTTTCCTAGTAGGTGACCCTGGGGGCAGAGGCTGTGCTATGTGACCTTGCACAAAGCTCATTCAAACATCCTATGCTCTGACAGGTGAAAACAAATCAGTATTTTTAGGCTACCCAAGGCAGCACATGATACTGTGACTCTAAGGCAGTCACCTAATACACCTCATCACCCTTATGTGATGGGAAAGGCATTTCTTCACACAGTTTCTCTCACCTGTCTTTTGGCCAGGACCTTGGGCAAGGTGGGTGCATGAGATTTCTAAGCCTCAGCAGCATCGTAGAGCCATTGATGAACCAGAAATAGAACGATCTCATACTAGATTATCCATTTAAAGAGACCTAGAGTTGTGTAGCTGCACTTCCAGCTTGCAGGACTGATTGTAAATCCACTAAAAATAGATCTTTATTTCACACTAGTCTTACACATGCTCCCTGTCAAAATGCTTTTAATTTCCTTCTCTGACGTGTGCTAGTGTATTTTGTATTCTGCTCGATGTTTCTGAGAATCACAGGCAAAAGCGTTCAGTGTTGCTCCTCCTACAGAGCCAAAACTCTGCACATTCTATAGAATAAACCTTAAAAGGTTCATCTGGATGCCCAAAGCCATGGCGGGATCCTGCAAGTGCTAGATTTGTCAAAGCTAGATGACCAGTAAATTGAGGAAGTGATGTAAACTTCCATAGTTAGGGGCACAGGAACCCTTAGCTATTAGTGCTATAAATAGTGGAGGGGAGAAAATTCTGTTTTGGGGGTAAGGAATATCCAGTGTTGAAGTTGTAGTTCTGAGTGGAGGGCTGATGTGGTGCTGGGAGTGTCAGCTTGGAGAGGGATAGAAAGGGCAGTGCTGGAGACTGGGATTTGGTGTCTAAAGCTTGCAGGATCCTCTCTTCCCCCAGTTCTTCCATTAAGTGCTCTGTACACTTAATACAGCTCTTGATTGGAAATTGTTCCCCTGAGCATAGATTCTTTTATCCATATGTAAATGCTCCTTTGTGCTCAGTTTTAGGCCACATACTTCGCTTGCTGTGTCTGTCACTGGAGAGAGGTTTAAATAATTCTCTGATTTTTTGGAACAGACATGTTGTATTTTGCAGATCTCGCTGGCCTCGGGAGCAATGAGTTTCCCTGTGTCAGCTGTCTGCAGCCTTTGAGTGATGGGGTGACAGCTCTGGAGCAGGGCATGGAGACCTTGTAACCTATGGAGGGAGGAAAAATTGTGATGGAGGTGTATGGAATTTAGTTTACTCTCTCTGAATATAGCTCATCACTTGCTTTGATTTTTCTTTACGCTCTTCGTGTTTTCATTGGGTTTTAACTCAATTTAGTTCTCTAATTCTCTTCCCCATGAGATTCTTACCTCTTTTCTCAGAAGCTTGTGAGCTTAATGCATCTGCGAAATACCTGTTGGGTGGATATGATTTGACAAATTCCATTTGTAGAATGAAGGTTTAGATTGGAAGGACCTTAAAGATATCTTTCCAAGCCCCTGCCATCGGCAGGGACAGCTTCCACTAGTCCAGGCTGCTCCAAGCCCCATCCAACCTGGCCTTATCACAACATACAGTTGAAGTGCAGAACTGCAGTTGGGTTTTTTGTTGCTTGTGGAGGGTGAAGATGGCCTGAGGTGCAAACGTTGGCCTACACAGCTTTGGGGTGATTTCGCTCATGTCCTGTTGGCGTGGCTGCTGCAGTGACTCACTTCTAGATGTTGCTGATGGAAATGGGGCACCTGGGTCCTTCCTCTGGCTTCCTACACAAGTCAGACTGAGAGACAGCACGGTGTTACTGACTTCTAAAACGTGGGGACAGATGACTCCGGGGCTGTGCATCATGGGGCTGTGATGCTGGAGGAATTTAGACCATGGTTCTGATCAGAAAGTTCCTGAGTGAATTCCTGTTGCTGCTTTCCATGCCTGTTCCAGGCCACAGCCTGTGCCTTTCTCACCCTCTTTTTGCTCATGGCCCCAGGTCTGTGGAGCTGGGTGCCTTTGCATTCCAAGAGCAGCACTGTCTGGTGCTGGGGAAGGTGCAGGAGCCGGCGTGTGGTCAGCAGCTGTAGGGTAATCTGCTCCCAAAGAAACTGTGTGGTTTACATCTACTGCAGCTTATTTTTGCTCATTGTTTCCTGTTTATGTGGATAATCTTCTTATCCACAGAAATGTCCGGTCCTCTCTTTGAATCCTTGAGTTCTTGCTTCTAGACATTTTGGAGCAGTAAGTTCCAGAGGCTTAAAAAAAAAATAATGTAATAACTTCACTGCTTTGTATATAAGTGACAATTCTGTTATTGATAAATGAAAGGATGAGTTGTTATTTATTGTGTTGCCTTTTAATATCTGATTTTCTTCATTTTATATCAAAGGCAAGCACTCTTAAGTCTTTTTAGTGTCTAGCCAGATTTTTCTTTTCCCCAAATCCTTTACTGTGTTTTTGTCCTTTTCTGAATTCTGTCCTTCTCTGACACAAATTCTGACTCTTGTGGTTCCCTTCCTGGGATGAACTGAAGATGAAATGAATGCAGTAATCTGAGGAAGGTGGAGTATTGGATTTTACAGCTGCACAGTAATACTTTTAGTGACAAAAAAATACTGGATGCTTTGTGAAGAGACAGGGTAAGGTTTTACATTGTTACAGGTCACTGACCACTGTTCAGTTTGGAAGGTTTATGTGGCAGCAGCTCCATCTAATGTAGAGTGAAGTCCAGTAAAGCTTCCATTGGGGTCAAAGCCAAATTCTGCTGCTTTTTCTCCTCCATGTTTTTATTTCAGTTAATTAGGGAAGAGATGAAGGTAAAGCCTTTTGTGGCTTTGATCCTTGTTCACCAGAATCTTGAGGTAGCCTGAAATTTTACTGTGTGTCTTTGCAGGTGAATCAGATTTGAAGAGGCACATTATTGGGTCTGGGCCACAGCTGATGGAGTTGTTCTAGGAATGCAGAAGCCAGTTCTGTAATGACACTTGGTCTTTCTGTCTTTTCAGGTGCTGGAAAATTACTCAGATGCTCCTATGACCCCAAAACAGATTCTGCAGGTCATAGAGGCTGAAGGTCTAAAGGAAATGAGGTTAGTATTGATGATTTTGTCTAAACCAGTGTGGAGGAGGCAGTGTATGAAGGCTGGTGTTGCTTCATACAATTCTGCCTCATCCCCAGCCCACTTTGCTTCCCTTTTTTTCTTTTCAGCCTGGTAATTTCAGATGGCAGTACAGACATTTATATACAGATTCTGAGGGGTTTTTTCACTGATAATAACTGGAAGATGTTCTTGGATTTTTTTTTATAATATACAGAGTCCTTTCATCCATCTATTATGAAATAAATGCCTGTTGCAGATCAGGCCCCTGCATTGTGCTGTACTTACCACTCACTCACATGGTTCTCACATAAGTAGCTCCCATCAGTTTTTGCTATTGTGACTTCAGTTTGAGAACAGTTTAAGCTGTATCTCCTCTGATGCTTCATTTCTAGAGCAGACATTATGTTCTAGAAGAGACAAGTCTTCTCCATGTCACTGTCCTATTGCTCAGATTCTCAAGCACCAGGAGAGCACAGCTCACATCACACTGTTGTGGCTCTTGACATTTTAGGGAGGAGATGCCCATCTCAGAGTGGGATTCATGTGGAAAAGAACCTGATACAAAGCCTTGCATAGGGCAGAAGCAGAAGACTGCTTTCCTTGGTTAAGTTCCTGTAAGCTTCCATCTGTTTCCATGACAGTAGTAGAAATACAGAGTGTCTTGCAGCTCAAAGAAAGTGGGTAACTGTGATAGTCCAAATGCCTCAGTTACTGCTGCCTGACAAAAAAAAAAAACCAAAAAAACAACATGAAGTTTAACTACCAGAGACATGAGAAGCTGCTGTCCAGGGTTGGACCTCTGGGAAATGCAGATGCAAGGACTGTTTCTAGTCTTGTCTTGCTTCTCCCTCCCTTTGTTTCTGTGGACTGTTTTTCTCTGTGGTGTTTGCATTTCCCAAACCTGTACTTTACCCAGCTACAGAAGGTAAACTGATTTCTTCTGAGATCTAAATGTTAACTTGTTTTTGCTCCTTGTTTGTGTGAAATCAGGAAACAGCTGGGTTTTTTTTGAATAGTGAAAATCAGTGCCATGTACAGTGGTGTTGGGTGTGGGACCTGCTGTTGTTTGGAGAGGCATGAGCCTGGTGTGTGCTGTTGCATCGGATTTGGAACTGTTGGAACACCCACCTTCCATGGGCTTACAAGAAGGCTGAGGAGGGACTTTTCACAGGGGCATGTAGTGATAGGACAAAGGACAGTGGCCTTAAGGTGAAGGAGGGTAGATTTAGATTGGATATTAGGAAGAAATTCTTCCCTGTGAGGATGGTGAGGTCAAGGCACAAGTTGCCCAGAGAGGCTGTGGCTGCTCCGTCCTTGGAAGCTTCCAAGGCCAGGCTGGATGTGGCTTGGAGCGAGCTGCTCGTGAAAGGTGTCCCTGCCCATGGCAAGGGATTTGGAACAAGATGGTCTTTAAGGTCTCTTTGAACCCAAACTGTTTCATGATTCTGTGATGCTTGCTGATATCTTCTCTGGTTTGGATATTGGTAGTGGTTTCAGTAGAATTCAGACAGATTTTAATGAGGGCCTTCATAAGATGAGCTTTGCTTTAATCAGTCTTTGCAACTCTCTCACATAAGTCCTGTTACCTAAGCAGGCAGCTGAAGATCTCTGTGCACAGGCTGTCCCCTGCCAAAGATAATAGCAGGGCTCTTCACACACATAAATTATCCTGTGCTTTCCCAGTTTTTACAAGTGACCTGTCACAGTGTGTAAGTAAAGACCAGACTTCAGAACATGTGTCATGTTAAATCCCACAAAGCTAACTCATTCCTTTAAAGGTTGGTGGTTTCCCTTGGGATATCTGCTTTTCCTTCCCTGGGCATTAATTCTCTGCTTTAAGAAAAAATTGTTTTCTTCAGAGCGTGATTGTTTGCAGAATAAAGGCAGTGAGCCTGCCTGGCTGAACATGCAGCGGGCTTTGCTGGTGCTTGTATAGAAGCTCTTCCTGAAACTCCATTTCCTGAAGGAAATAGCTCAGTGCCTTGAGATGTTTTTCCTTCTGAATCAATTCTGAGGTGGGGCTCCCTGATTTGGGGGTCACGCTGCTCTGCTGGGAGGGCCGTGTTCCATGCAGGGCCCTGACATTCCCATGAGCCAGCACCATGCTGAGTTTAGCTTCTGGCAGTTTTAACTGCTTGTTTTTTTTCTTGTTTTGGGGAAAATGACTTACTTTGCTGTTTTAAGAGAGCTGTGTGGCTGATGAGAGTGCTTGGAGTGTCTGTTAAACACAGAGGGGAAAGAACTGTCTTAACAGGATAGAAGGCTGGAAGTTTTGTTCACATAATCTAAAAGTGATACAGGGTAACTTTGCCTGTTGCCATGGCATGTGAAGAAATGTCCAAAACCCAAACACATACAAGGTGGAAACAGAAATTGCTCTTTGTTTTCGATTTGAGAATGATTTTCTTTGAAATTTTATCTCAGTCCAGTTTTCAGTTTCACTTTTACAAGGAATGCAGTTGATAGTGCTGTAATGTCTTCCAGACAACTATCTGCCTGTACATGTGTGACTTACTGGAAAACACCATATTACGTGGCATAGCAGTTCCATCAGTGTGAGTGTAGGATGGGTCTTTAACCAGGGAGTTATGTATGAATTAACGAATGAGAGCATCAGAGCCTTTGTATCGAGCTCTGCTCAAGTAGTTTGGTCCCTGTCATATCAGGGAGACATTCCAGTAACGTGTGTCTACAGTTTGTTACATCCTTCTGCTGCTGAATAAATCTGGGGGTTTTATAAAATCAATCCAGCACCGAAGGAGTCCAGGAGAGAAGGGGAGGAAACAGGTAATAAAAGATAGAAGTGTCTAAAGCCAGACAAGGGTAACTTTAAAATTGGTGTCACATTTCCTGTTTGCTGTGATGTGCAAGGCTGATGTACAGGTCAGAATGAAACCAGCGACACTGTTCTGACTGAAGTGCCTGTCCCATAAAGTTAATGGCATCACCTCTGTTCCCCTCATCATCTGAAGGATGCCCATTCAACCAATCTTTCAGGCTGTTTTCTTGATAATCTGTTTCTTAAGCTGTTTCCTTTCTCTGTCTCTGTTGCAGTGGCACATCTCCCCTGGCCTGCCTCAACGCCATGCTCCACTCCAATTCCCGGGGAGGGGATGGGCTCTTTTACAAACTGCCGGGACGCATCAGCCTTTTCACACTCAAGGTAAATGCTGAGCTCTGCTCCCAGCTGAGGGCCCAAGGGTGAGTTCTGCTCCTTGAGCGGGGCTAAGTGTTACCCTATCACTGAGCATCATGAACAGTGAGATCATCATGTGAGAGAGGGTCTGGAATTCATTATTTCCTTGGAGCTTGTACCTTTCAGCTATATTCAGCCATCTATGATAAATTCCTTAAAAAAAACCCAACTATTATTTCTTGAATTGCACAGGCAAGCTGAATCCTCTTAATGCAGTGCCTGGTGTCCAGCTCAGGTGGCTGCTCATCAGAACAGACCTGTGCACTCCCTTGCTGCCAGCCATAAGGGAAAATGATCAGCCAAGGAATTGGCCCAAGAGCTTGTAGCAACAAGTAAAATCTTGATATAGGAAAATATATATTCATTCTTCTGGCTGCTTGTTCTGTGTTCCACTACATTCCATGTTATTTAGCATCAGTATTTTCCTCAGATCTTGCAGTAATATTAAAATATTGAAAATATTTCTGGTCTTGAGCTTTTCTTCTGCATTGTTTTGTACTGTTGGATTCCTGATAAATATCAGCTTGATAGATCTCAACTATTTAATTTCCATCTTCTTTTCTGCTGTTAGAAAATCTTGTTGAATTGACACATTTTGCTTAAAATAGATGGCATTGAATTGGCTTTTATTGTACAATTAGGAGATACATCTCCTAAGCTTGCTTAGTGTTTGGCCACTCTGATGCTACTTGTTCTTTCATAGTGAGATGCTTCTCTTTAATAGGAAGTCATTGCTTACAGAAAATGGTGACATAATATGAACCTTTCTAATAAATTTATTACTATTAACCTGGTATTTTGGAAATGTGTTGCTTGTCTAGGAAGTGGCTATGAAGTGCTCTGAGTTTAGGTGACTTCTGTTGTGCTGTGAGCCCAAATATGCTTTAAAATACCTTTCTGCATCAAGGATTAAAATAAGGAAAAATTGGTGTAGATTTGGAATGGAGGGAGGGCTGTAGCCACCTGTGTTCTGTTCCCCCTCTAGAAAGATGCCTTGCAGTGGTCCCGGAACCTGTCAGTGCCAGAAGGGGAGGAGCTGGAGGACACAGCAGATGCGGAAAGCTGTGGGTCCAACGAAGCCAGCACTGTGAGTGGTGACAATGATGGTAAGTGTCTGGTGACCTTAACCTTAAACTCCAAGACCTGCTTCTGTGTCTGACTGAGAGCTCATCTCTTTCAGTGTCTCTTGATGAAACTTCTTCTAACGCCTCGTGTTCCACTGAATCTCAGAGCAAGGGCCCTGCTACCAGGGAGAGCTACAGAACTGCTTCCCAGGTAGGAAAAAATGGGACCAGTGGGAAGGATGAAGCCTCTGAAGGGGAGCTTTCGTTACTGTTGGGGTGGAATGACAGGGACTGTTTGTGCACAAGTGCCTCAGAGAGAGTTACAAGTCTGTCTCCTTGGTTAGGAAGTGGCAGGATGGAGAGGGATCATGTATAGGAAGACAATTTTGAATCCTCTGCCAGTCCTAAATGTAGTGTTGCCTGAAGATTCAGCTAGGAGGAGCTGCTCTTAAACTGAGGAACATGCTGGTTAGAAGGTTACTATATCCTTTTATAATTCCTTCATTTCTTTGTTTTGCTTTTCTCTGGTCTGCAGACAGCCAAACAGAAGAAAAAGACGGGTGTGATGCTGCCACGGGTGGTATTAACCCCACTGAAAGTAAACGGGGCACACATGGAGTCTGCCTCAGGTGAGCATGGCTTTGGGGGCTCCTAATGACCTCACAGATCTCCCAGTCAGTCCCCAGTCATCTGTGTTTGCCTGAGGATTTCTGTAACACCTGCTGAGAATGAGTGAGACTGCAGAGTTGTGTGTATGTTTAACTCACTCAACATAGTTGGTACCTGGGCAATACCCTGTAATAGCAGATTTGTTGGTAACACAGAAATCCTGTATGTTAAACCACTCTCCCAGTTTGGCTTTGACTGTGCTTTGCATATTTTTATGATGTTTTGCTTCTAGGCTTCACAGGAAGGCATGCTGATGGGGAGAGCAGCAGCACATCCAGCAGCAGCAGCAGCTCCGTGGCCCTGTGCAAAACCAGCCTGCGCAGTAGGACAGAGATAAACAGGGATCCTCCACAGCTGCTGAGGGGCATCCGAAAGCCCACGGCTGGTACGTGCTCCTGGTTAAATGCAGAAGAATAATTGGTGATGGTGAAGTCCATGTGTATCTGAGAAAAGAGCACCAAGGAGGCATTTGATGACCTGAGGTCACAAGCCAGGCTTTCCGCCTTGAGTGTTAGTGTTACAGTTGTTTTAAAGTTTGCCTGGTCTGAAGAGCAGCATCGAGAATTCTGCCTGAATATGGCAGAATTGTGACCTCATGTCAGAATTCCAGATGTATGCTTGTTAATTGCTGTGCTGGAGAGTCATTCTTCACACTTGAATATCAGTCTTTATCATCCCTCTTGCTCCTTTTGCTGTTGTAGTTTGATATAAATTTCAGTCCATAATGCTGAGATACTTTGGTACAACAATGTTGATTTTATTTGCCTGTCCTTAAACTCCAGGGCAAATGAAACGGAATAGGGGTGAGGATATTGACTTTGAAACCCCAGGCTCCATCCTTGTCAACACAAACCTGCGAGCGCTGATCAACTCCAGGACCTTTAACGCGCTTCCATCACACTTCCAGCAGCAGCTGCTTTACCTTCTGCCTGAGGTCGATAGACAGGTATGAGCACTCAGGTGTTTTCCCTTCCCTGATTACCTCTTCAGTGTGGAACAGCTGGAGCAGATGTGTTCTGTTTGTCCTGGGTCTGTCCTGCTAGGTGGGGGCTGATGGGCTGATGCGCCTCAGTGGCAGCGCTCTGAACAACGAGTTCTTCACCCACGCTGCACAGAGCTGGAGGGAGCGGCTTGCTGACGGTGAGTGGCTTTGCTTTCCTGAGTGCCTGGGGAATAGCAGCTCATTTTGCAGGATTTTTGGTTTTCTTTTGCAGTTAATGAGTGGGAACTTTGTCCAGCTTTGCTGCATATTTAGCTATGTTGCTCCCAACTTTTTTTTTTTCGTTGAAAATCAAAGATTTATTTTGGTTCCATGGGATGTTCAACATTAAGTGGTGAAACTGTAAAGTAGTGCCAGACTTATTTTTCCTTAAACAGAGGCCTGTCTGTTAAAACATGATTTTTTCCAGAGCACATGGATCCAGAACAGGATGGGGAGCAGGGTATTAACAGGAGGTCTGTCTTTCATATATTTAGCTGCTGTTGTATTCAAACACTAGAGATTGCATTTGCAGAATGAGTTATGTTTGGAACTGAATTTGAGTCTCTTGCTTCTGTGTAGGTGAATTCACCCACGAGATGCAAGTTCGAATCCGGCAGGAGATGGAAAAGGAAAAGAGAGTGGAGCAATGGAAAGAGAAGTTCTTCGAGGACTACTATGGGCAGAAGTGAGACATTTTACTATGTCTATCCTGTTTTATACATGTTCATGCAGGTGGCAGAGTGTGTTTCTGTTTGTGGATACCCAAGCAGATGCAGCGTAAACTCCTTGAAAAACACAACTTGTGGGGTGAATTGTTCTAGCTGTTGCTCTGGGAAAATCCTTAGTAGAATTGGCTGGGTTCAGCAGAATTTTGTAGCTCAGATCTTTTGTTTCCAAGAAAAGTTGATGGTATTTTCCATCACAAGTTTTTGGGGTTTTTTTCTCATTCAATGTGATAGCAGTGTGGGATGTGTGGGTTCGCCCCTTGCAGGGTGACTGAATGAGGCTTTGATGACTCTGCCCATGTTGATGCTATTCAGTAACACTGAAATTGGGGTGAGCTTTAGATTTTAACTGGCTTTTGTGTTTGCTTTATAGGTTGGGCTTGACCCAGGAAGAATCCCAGGCGCAGAATTCAGTGCAGGAAGACTCTGAGAACAGGACAGAGCTGTCTGTTAAAGGAGAAGCAAGGCTGCCGCGCGGGCCGACCACGCGCCAGAGGGACGGGCGCTTCCGGAAACGCTCCCGGGCTGACCTGCGGTGCCGGGCCAGGAGGAGCCTGTACAGACTGCGGGAACCTGAGCACACAGAGTCTCCCAAAGAGCCTGCTCCCATGGGGCCAGATCCCTCACTTCATAAAGAGCCAAAGCCCGAGACAGACCTGAAGAAAGATGATCTGAGCAGCCCCTCGGCTGCAGGATTGAAGGCAGAGAGTACCGAACTGCACCTCTCTCCAGAGACTTCCAAATCAAACAGCAAGTCAGAAGATCCATCATTGGCAGCTGCCAGCAGAATTCCCAGTTTGCCCCAGGAGAACTCTGCTCAGGAGTCCAAGGAGCAGAAGAGAAAAAGCTTTGAGGAGGCTGCCTCTGCGTCCTTCCCCGAAAAGAAGCCCCGGCTTGAAGATCGTCAGTCCTTTCGTAACACAATTGAAAGTGTTCACCCAGAAAAGCCACAGCCTACTAAAGAGGAGCCCAAAGTCCCACCCATCCGGGTAAGAAAGAGCTTTAGAGCTGCTGTGTCTCAGGGCTGCTGTGCTCAGTAGTATCAAAACATTATTAAAATGTCAGGTGTTGCCATCTTAAGGGAAGAAGTCTGAGGGTTTCATTGGTAGAGCTGGTGAAGTGCCTCTGACTGCCACAGTTTGCTGTCGTATTCAGACAGGCAAAGAATGGAAAATCATCCCAAGGTCTTTGCACAAGAGCACAGGGTAACCTTGACTTACTCCCTTCATTTGCATTTCTGTGGATACAGAAACACTGCCTGAAATGAGCTGACTTACTGCAAAAGACCTTGAAATAGTGTTCTTTATCCTGTATAGTTTCTGAGATCTTTTCCTTTGCTTTTGGACAGAATCTCAGTGTTCCTCCTGACTTTCCCCATTTTGACCAGGGTATCCATTTTGGTAGCTTCAGGGCAGTCATCCTGTTGTAGAGAAGACCAGTTTGATCACTGAAGACATGAATACGAGTAACTTATTTCATATTTGCCTGCTGCCTCTTGTAGAACAATATTAGTGTGAACTGAGCCTTACAGATCACAAAGCAGAGGTTGTGAGACCGTGCTGCTTTTCTGCCCAAATTCGTTTCTAAGATGAAAATTTTGTTGAATTTTTGTGCTCAGAATTGTGATGAGCAGTTGCCAGTAAAACACATTTCGCCGGAGATGGTCAGTGTTAGAACTTACCGCATTTCCCTCTCTTTCAGATTCAACTTTCACGTATTAAACCACCCTGGGTGGTTAAAGGTCAGCCCACTTACCAGATCTGCCCCCGGATCATCCCCAGCACGGAGCCCTCCGGCCGGGGCCGCGCCGGGGCCCGGACCCTCGCAGACATTAAGGCCCGTGCTCTGCAAGCCCGAGCCCAGCGCGAAGCCGCCACCGCCGCCATTGGAGGAGGGGGCGGCCCCGGCGGGGGGAGAAGCACCGATGAAGGAGGCGGTGGAGGAGAATCCAGCGGCCGTTCCCAGCACAGGAGATCCAGGAGAGCTCATGGAAAACGTGCGTCAGATCTACAGCGAGCACAACTACAGTCGTCCGCTCATCTGAGCGGAGGGAAGGCTGACTCCAGAGGGGCTGCTCAGGAAGCCAGCGTGAATTCCTGCCTCTCTTCCAGACAAGATTGCTCTTCCTCAAAAAGTGAAAGGAGCGGCGTTCTGGGCTGTGCCACAGGGTCAGGGGACACTCAGCCTGGTGATGGGTCACCCAGGAGGCCGTTCTGTGGTGCTCTGACTGCGTCATCCTTGGACAATGCGACTCCTGAGAGGCGGGAGGAGAGTCCTGAGCAACTTCTCCGTGACCCAAGGACAGAACTCCCATCTTGTGCTGCATCACAGGAGAGCACAAAGCTGGGATGTGTGGTTCCTGTGGTGACCAATCTGTCCTGTTCTGGGGGGCAGGGATCTGGGATCAGTCCCACGGAAGACAGGGCTGTGGTAGAACTTGGAGATGTTGGTGCTCCCACCGTACAGCTGGATTATCCTTCTGATGTACAGCAAAATTCCTCCAGTTGTCCTGTTCCACCTGAATTGTCATCGGGTGTCACAGAATGCCATGATCCGGAGAAGTTGTCTGGTTTTAGATATAACAGCTCCAAAACATTTCTGGAAAAATGTATTGCTGATAATACCTCCAAAACCATGACTATTGGAGTGAAGAAAGTGATCCCTGTGGTGTGTGACGCCGCACAGCTGCAGGCAGGGAAAGGCAGTGATGGCAAACTGAGTAATGAACGAAACACAGAGGCTCTAGTGCAGCCCTCTGTGCATGGTGACTTTATTTCTCAGAACAGGATAGATGCTTCTGAAAAACTCCTGCAGCCAAGGGAGAGGTGCCCCAGCACCAAACCAGAAAACGCGCATCAGCCCCTGGGTGAGACGCAGGAGCTGAAGAGAAGTGGAGATGAAGAAATACAGAGTACACACAGTGAAACGACAGACACTGCTTCTGATTGGGAAGGGGACATGGCTGATGAGAATGTGGAGGTGGAGATGTATTTCAGAAGTGTCAGCTGTAGGGAGGTGGCTGGGAAAGGCTCTTCCTGTCACAGGAGCAGTGAGAAGCGCAACGGGATTAGGTCAAAATTGTCTGTGGAGACAGAGAGTCCAGCCTGTTCTGGGGACTTGGTTGCACCCCCACCTCAGAGATGGGGACCCCAGAAGGCCGAACGTCTGGCCAGCTCTGCTCAGCCTGTGTCCTCCATCGAGACCAGCAACCCTTTGGTGATGCAGTTGCTGAAGGGGAAGCTTCCACTGGAAGAAGTTCTCCCAGTGTCTCATGTCAACATCAAGCTGGAAATTGCACAGCCAGTGCTGCAGAAGCAGTCAGAAAGCCTCTCCCTGCAAGTGGACAGAGGCAGTGGTTGCTATTTTGGCAAAGAATCTTGTCCAGATGTGAGAATAAAGACGAGTGCCCAGAGCAGGAGCGATGATGTTCACTCAGCAAGATCTTCCATAGATCCCCAGGAAAAAACCTGTGGATCAGGGGCAGCATTGTCTAGAGCAGAGGGTGCAGAGGATCAAGCTGTCCCAGAAAAACATTCCAAAGTTGGCTCAACTTTAAGCTGCCAAGACCAACTGGCAAACGTGGCAAGTGCCTCTCTGAAGTGTGAAGATGTGGATCCTCAGGAAAGAACATTTTCTTCCTGTAGCTTTGAGGAGCAGAAGGAATTGCCCAAGGTCCACCGGATGCCACAGCACAACCCATTAACGAGTGTCACGGCAAATAAAAGCCCAGAGAAGCTGAATGCCTCTACAGAGCCTCTGTTTTTATCTCCAGGTGTAACTTCTCTTGGACCAAATCAGACAGGAGGTGTATTGGTCAATAAAAATTACGGTGGAGTTCAAGGCAAAAAGCTCTTTGGTTCTGGTTTTCCTTCCAACTCCAGCGTAAGGCTGCATCACTCCAGGGCTTTGGATCATGGTTCTGCCATGGGAACCTTGTCCCCCAGCAAACAGATTCCCTTGGACAAGGGCTGTGCATTGGGAGAAGGAATCCCAGCTGCCAGAGAGGAATGGACTTCAAAGCAGCGCAGCAGCAGCCCTGGAGGGATCAGAAATGAGAAGGTGCTGGTGTGTGGCAGCCCAGCCAAGAGCAATGTGGAGAACCAGGGGCATGTGACCCAGCAGCCCACAGAACTGGCCGGGCACACACAGAGAGAGCCACTGGTCATGGACTGGCCCTTCTTTAAGTTTTCAAGGGATCCAGGAAAAGGACAGAGTCACCCTTTGGAGCCTTCATCCATCCCCTCTCAGCTCAATATCAAGCAAGCATTTTATGGGAAGCTTTCAAAGTTGCAGCTTAATTCCACCAGCTTTAATTATTCATCCAACACTCCGGCTTTCCCCCGAGGCCTTGCTGGGAGCGTGGTGCAGCTCACCCACAAAGCGAACTTTGCTGCGAGCCGGAACACAGCCCTGGCTGTGCAGATGTTTGCTGACAGCAGCAGCGTGGAGGAGATCTCGTTCCAGTGCTCGTGCAGCCTCAAAGCCATGATCATGTGCAAAGGCTGCGGCGCCTTCTGCCACGACGACTGTATAGGACCCTCAAAGCTCTGTGTATTGTGCCTTGTGGTGAGATAATAAATTATGGCCATGGGACAGGTTGTATATTCAGTGTGTGTATTTTGATAAGGCCCAATCCTAACGCCTGTACACAAAGTACACAAAGTACTCTCTGTTCATAGTAGAAACGCTGTTACACTTTGTTTTGGTGAGGAACATTGAGCTGCCTTCCCACAGAGATCGACAGTGCAGAGCCATTCCTGCTCAAGGGGACACCCTGCTCTGGGTGAGCTGTGCCCCATGGGAGTGATCCTGCTGCTTCCTGCTATCATGAAGATTCCAGCTGTGCTCTGGTACTGCGCTGAGGCTGATGCCAGGAGGAGAGGCCGTTTGCTGTGGCAATCCCTGGACCTTCTGTGGAGGAAATCCTTACATCCAAAGGAACTGGAAGATGGTGTTTGCTATTTCAGGGCTGCACAAGGTGAGGCCCTACAGTCTTCCAACTCTCCCCTTCTGCCATCTCCATTCCCGGTTTGTATGGGAAGTGCTGCTGTGCCGTGGGTGTTAAGTAGAGAGCTGCCCTGCAGGGATGGTCCCGTGCAGTCTTTGGATGCTACAGCAGGATATGATGCCCAGGGATGTGCTCTGCAGGTGGTTATGGAGCTGTGTACAGCCCACCCTGTGCCACATGGAGCCCACATGGAGGATGCAAGAGGAAGAGAAAAAAAATCTGGGGCAAGTGCCAAGCAAATGCCTTCTGCTGGACTGCAGGAAGCTGTGTGGCCAGGGAACTGTTCCTGGCTGAACTGGCCCTGTTGCTGTTCCTGCCTCCTTTGGCCAACTTCCACAAACTGCTGTGGAACACTGGAGGTTCCCTGGAGCTCAGTGATAGGGGCAGTGAGCTCTGCACTGCAGCTTTGTGATGAGGGCCTGAAACCCCACAGCAGCTGAGCATCGAGCTGTGCATCTGTGTGACCATCACCTAACATTTAAAGCAGTGTTCTTTCCTTTTTTTTATTTTCCTTTTTTTTATATTTTCATTCTTGGATGTATAAAGTGAATTATTTGGCTCCTGTAAGTATCCTCTCTGCATCTGTTTAATCATATATTTATATGTTGTACACAGTACTGGCCAACTGTAAATGGGTGTAATGTACATAGAGCATAAAAGGGTCTTTTTTTTTCCTTGGATTTCCAGGCTCTACAGCAGTATTGCATTAAAGTGGTGTTAGTTATTGTCAGAGCCACTGTATTCTGTCTTGCCTGACATGAGGCTCACCACATTGGGGTCTGGGTTCCAACAGCCTCCCCGTGCCTATGGTGCCCGGGTGGACTGTGCTGTGCAGGCTCAAGGATGACCAGGTGGGATTTGCTGAGCTGAGCTCACTCCCCGGTTGCTCATTTAAGCTCTTGACAGTTGTTGCTGCACCTGAGCTCCCAGGGCATGGCTGTACCTGCACTGCAGGGAGGTGAATGAACATCCACGTGCATCCAGAGAAGGGGAGCAAAACTGCAATTCTCTTCCTCTTTGGAGCAACTCCTAATCAAGAATTAATTGCTTCAGTGAGGGGGAGAAGCCACTGGCTTATTCAAGCAGGCAGTAGCAAGAATTTTAGGGAGTTTGTTTTCATTTTTTTCTTCTCATCCCTTTTCCAGCTCCATCCTACCTCCCTTCACCATGCACTTTCTTTCAGCCGTGCAAGTTCCTCTTTCAGCCACAGTCATGAGGGGTGGAACAAGTTCAGTCCCTGAGATGGTTTTATCCTCAATGCATCCACCAGCCTCATCCCATGAGAATGAGAGCCCGGTGCAGCAGCACCCTGGCCTGGGCTGGGCTGCGGTGCCGGTGGGGGCGAGCGGAGGTGTGGAACCTGCTTACCAAAGATGGGGAGCAGAGCAGGGGGGGCTGGCTCTGCCTCCTGGGGGCCACTGCAGTGTTCAGCTCGGACTGGTCTGGGGGGCAGAGCCCTTGGGGGGGCCTGCTCGTGTCTGTCCCTTGTGCTATTGGAAAAATAAACACTGTAAAATCTGCTTGTGTGGTTTCAGTCCTTTTTCTGAAATCCTCCTCCATTCTAAGGCAATGTGGTTTTTCCTTTCCTGTCTTTTAACTGCAGCTGTTCCAGAGCTCTGCTCAAGTCACTGAGGGGAGGGGCTGTGTTGCTGCTTGGCTTGGTTAAATCTGGTTTTATGCACTTGGAGAGCACTGAAGATGGTGCAGCTCCTGCAGAGATGTGTGGCTCTTGGGGAATGAACGCCCTGAAGGCTCTGAGAGCCACAGGGGGGTCGTGGGACACTGTGGGGGCCCCCCACCATCACAGGGGATCCCTGCCCTGCTGGGGTGATTGATGCCTGTGGGCAGCAGCGCTGAGACTTCCCAGCGTCAGGGCAGGTCCTGATGTTACTGCCCTCGTTGTTGGATAAAAGGATCTAAAAATGTTTGTCAAGAGCATAAGTGTGATGCCAATTACAGTTTATTGAAGCTACTTGAGAACTCACTTTATGGCCGAGTTCTTTCTCTTTTCTGGGCAGTAAGGAAGTAACACGATGTTACGTGTCTGGGTTCTCTCACTGCGTGGGCGTTGTGCAGGGTGAGCAGGGATCTCCTGCCTGGGGCTGTGGGAGTGCTGAGATCCCTGTGGTGACACAATCCCTGACTTCCTGGCATTCCAGCACGCTGCCATTGCAGAACAGCAGCGCTGGCCTCGCACAGGAGCCGGGGCTGGGCCAGCAGATGGTCTGGCACCAGCATTTGGGGTGAAAAAAGGCTTTTATGGTTTTTGGTGGTTCATTGATGTTTTGACTCTAGCAGGCTGTCTGCACACAGAATACCTGAATTATCTAAATAAGCTAAATATAAGGAATGCAAAAAATGAGCAGACTTGTTACTTAGCCAAGATTTAAAACTTAGTATTTAATCCCCCCCTGTTTTATTGAGGTGGGAGGTGATGGCATCAGGATTAGCTACCTCTGGAATAGAGGAGCTAGGCAGTTTCAAGAGTAAAACCTTTAAACATCAGAATTTCACAAAAAGCAATACACTTTTCTCCTTTTTTTTTTCTCTCTGTGGCATTTGTGTGCCAAGTAACAGATTTTCTCTCTCCCAGCCCGGCTGCTGTTTGGCTCTGGCTGTGCCGTGCTCGGCAGGGCCATCTGTAGGCTTGGGGACATCCTGAGTCCAGCCAGGGGCCTGTGGAAGCCTCAGCAGGTGATGCCAACCGGTCTGCAGCTGGTGTGGCCCGGCACTGCTTATCCCCGCGGCTTGCAGCCCTGTCCCGGGCTCCCCTGGAAATCTGGGAGCAAAGCTCAGCCAGAGGCTCAGCCATAGACCCGACGGTGTCAGGGCCACGGGGCCGCTGGTGCTGTGGTGCCAGACTTTAGTGAATTCTGTGGATGCTCCATTTGGGATGTGCTGTCCCAGGTGATCGTTTACAAGCACAAACATTCAGGCGGGTCCTCCTGGCCTCGCTCCCGGCTGCAGCCGAGACAAATCCCGGGAAGGGCCAGCCCACCCGCCTGCCCCGCCAGCATCCCCACACCCCTGGGCAGCTGCATTTCCATGGAAGCTGCAAACCCCTTGGACCCTCCGGGTCTCCTGACGATCAAACCAGGAGATGGTATCTACACAGCGCTTGAAGAGGAACGTTTATGGATGCAAAGGTTTATTATACTTAGTGAATAAAGCTGATAACGAAAAATCAGTATTTTCCATGAGGGAGAACTTTGCACAAACTTCAATGAAAACTTTTTTTTTCTTTTTTCTTTTTTTTTCTCACAAAAACCAGACACTTCACAAAATTAATTTTGTCAAAATATAAGTTAAGCATAAAACTGGTGCCTTGCCCCCTTTGTGAGTGCTGCCACTGCTCTCTCTGGTACCCACGCTGTCTGTTACGGAATGGAAAGCACAGCTTATGTCAACAGGACTAAGAGATGTTTTGTTTTGTTTTCTTTTTTTTCTTCCTTTTAACACCTAAATTTAGACCCCGCTCTGGTGACTGATGGCACCGACCTCTCGCACAGGGTCTGGGGCGAGGGGCAGCACTGGGGCCAGCAGCACCCAGCGGGGCTCGACAGTGGAGGAGAAAGCCCTTTTTGTTATACAGTGTTTATTAAGTAGATTCAGTCTTATATATGATATACAGATTCAAAAGAAAAAAAAAAAAGGATTCCACATACTTATGAAATCAGTGCATTTAGCAAGTAATACCATGGAGATAACAGCTCGATTAACAGCTCATTGGTCTTTGTTAAGTGAGGGGACAGGGAGTTGGCCTGTGCTAATCATTCCACAAACAGAACAGAATTAAGTTGCATCACATATATAATAGACACACATTCTAAGAATTAAAATATTAAGCCACATTTACTGGAAAAATCCACAGTATATAACACAAATAACTCTTATCAAGCTCGTTGAGGAGGAAGTGCTCATCTGCTTAAGAGCCACATGAAGTTGCATAGGTGCCTATCTGCAAAAATATCATTTCCAAAGGAATCAATTGATTAAGCAATAAAGTGTCACCTTAGAAGCTGGATTAAGTGCCATTCGCTTTCTATCTGAGCCCTCGGGAAAGCACCAGCTTCCCAAAGAGCTTCTTCTGCCTCGCTGGGAGCCTCCCGTGGGACCGCGCTCCCACCCTCCACCCCAAGCCAGTGGCCGGCTTGGGCGAGCTCACCCCCTTCCCTAAAGTATTCTCAATTCTGCTCAGGAATGTTTTCCCCCTGCTCCCTCCACTGCTCCCCTACATCAGCTGAACCCTTCGGGCAGCACTGCCCTCCCGCGGGAGGAGGAGGAGGAGGATGGGGAGGCAGCAGCACTGCCCAGATCTGGTGCTTCAGAGCCCCGGATCAGCTCCCGATTGGAACTGCAGCTGATCCGTACAACTACTGAGGAAAAAAAAAATACATCAGCTTGTGCAAAACCCAAAATTGCTTAAAAGGGTGTCTGGGTTTGGTGGGGTGTCCCTCGGGGCGGGTGCGTGGCGGTGGGTGGGTGAGGCTGTGGCTGGGTTAAGCAGACGAACTGGGTGAGGGGCAGCTTCCTCTTCAACAGCAGGTCTGGCAGAACACACGGGGTCGGGAGTTCTGTACATGTAAACAGTACACTTTCACTGAGTCCAAAATTAGGAGCAAAAATACAAAGGTTCACATTGGTCTTAGGTAGATACAGGCGAAGAACTGAGCTGTGCAGCTCCGAAACAACCAAACAAAAGTTTTCTAAAGCACCACTAAATTATATAAAAATCAGACCATGGACGGATTGTAGTTGGTGTCTGGTGAAATACTATGCTACCTTGTAAAAAGTTTTACAAAAAATTACAAATCAAAAGTATATTAACCCTCTGAGTTCAAAGCAGCATTTTTTTTTTTCATGAACTGGTACTAAATCCGACGGCCTCTCCAGGAGGGGAGTGGCCCTAGGGATTGGGGAGGTACAAGTTACATCTGCTCATAACCCCAGGAACGCTCTCCCATAGAGAAACAGTGTCATAGGAACCGCACATCCAGGGCAGGATGGATGTGTTGAAATAAAATTAAATTGAAAAAAAAAAATAATCTCTTTTTTTGACCAGTGATCAGCTTTTCTTAACCAAACCCAAGACCATCCAGACCATTTGCTAACCCAGCATTCTCCTTCCACCTCTCAGATATCTGGGAAGCCGGTGTATTCTGCTCCTGCTTGTTCCTTTTTGTTGAGAGCCTGGACTAGCAATTCCTCACCCCGTCCTGCTCAGTGAGAGCGCAGGAATGTGGCTGTGAACAGTCCTGGAGCACAGGGAGCCACGGTGGAGCACGGAGCAGCTGCAGAGCACGGAGATGTCTGTGGAGCTCATGCCAAAGGAACCAGAATGCTGTGGCTCACAAAAAAGAAAAAAAAAGGGAAAAAAAAAAATAAAAAATATCCCTGACAGAAATTCGGAGTCAATCCTGTTTGTTTCACAACTTGTCCCAGATGTGGCTGTCACCAGGGCTTTGGGAATCTCAGTCTGTACCATTCAGCTGCAGGTTATGAACATCAGCTGCTGGGGCAGGGTGGTGCTGGGCACCCTCCTTCGCAACGCGGCCTCGGTGTCCTCTACAGCAGTTTGACCACGTGTGAGAGCTCCTGAACTTCCCATGTGCCGAGACAGGTTCAGAGGTGATCAGGAGTGACTTGGATAAATAAAACTTAACCCAACTGTGGCTGTTGGTGGTCTGTCCATGTGCCCCCGAGTTACCTCTGTTTCAGTACAAACTGATGGCAAACTTATGGCTAAAGGTTCCGCTGCCTCTGCCGAGGAGGGAGGCACGGCGTGGGTGGGAGACCATGGACAGGGAGAATCCTGGGACAGCGATTGTCTCTGCCTCTCCTGCCTGAACGGTAAGACTTTCACAAATGGCTGCGGTTGCAGATTTTGTCAAAGGTTTGTTACTTCATGGTATTCACACAAAAATAAATATTTACATAAATTCCAGGTATGGGAGGATGCAGTGGACAAACCAAGCAGGATTGTGAAGTGCTGGGGAAAGCGTTAAGTCTGAGCCCCGGGGCCCCCTCGCCGCTGCTGCGGGCAGGAGGGGATGGGTGTGGCCACGATGCTCCCGGTTCCAGCATCGGCTCAGGTCTAAGAGCCACCATCGCCTCGTCTTCTGCACTGGCCCCTCAGCTGCACCCCGCGGCGAGGGGCTTGGGTCCCTTTTCTCCAAATGCTACGGGAAATTTAAGGTTTGGGGAAAACAGTCAATGCAATGGTTGATCCCTTCTGCTGCGGGGCCAGGCACACCTGGCCTCATGAGACAGCAGCTTTTTCTGTTCTGAGACTAAGAGTGGGGTAAAGTTTTGCTTCTCTTCCAGTGTGTGGAGCATCACAGGGTACAGAGGGTACAGGGGAACTGCCCGGGCCCACTCCTGGCTGGATCAGAGGCTGCTCAAGCCTGTGCCATCAGCGTTGGCCCCTGGAGCAGCAGCCCCCGGCCACTGGCTCCGAGTAGCCAAAAAATAAAAACTGACTCCAAACCAAGAAATGTTCTACCTACAAAACAGCTTTACACTTCTCGAATTTCTATCTCATGGTGTGGACCTCAGCCAAGTGGGAGGGCTGTGGGGGACAGGGAGCAGCGGGACCCTCGCTGGTCTCTGCACAGCTCCAGAGCACGTTGCATTGCTGGGCTGGGCTCAGCACCCCTGGCTGGAGCGAGGTCCCTGGGTTAGCAGCACTGGCAGTAGGTATTGCACTGAGCAAAACGAAGTGCATCGTTGTGGGGGGGTGGAAACAGGGCAGAATGGTCACTGGACTACGGTTCTTCCACACTTTGGGAACTGTGGGCTTGTTCCAGGACTGTGAGCAGGGAGGGGGAAGGATCCTGGGCCCTGGAGAGGAATTTGTCAGTTCTGCTGCTCAATGCTGCCCGTCTCTCCTGCAGAAGCGGGCGGTCACCACTCCAGCTCACCTCTGGGGCGAGCCCTGGAGCTGCCCTGCCTCACCCCTCCGCGGGTGTGGGCGGTTCATGTCCCGGAGCTCCCCGGGGCTGGCTGCGGCCGGGCGCAGCAGGACCCCAGCCGGAGGTTCCAGCCTCCTCGCACGATCCCCATGTCTGCACCACTCGCTGTTCCCCAGGACTGGCGCGGCCAGTCCTGGAAGAAGCCCACAATGGAGTGTGAGGTAGAGTACGGATGGTGACTGCAAGACAGTGTTTCTCAGTTATTTCCTTGCTTTCTTCCTTCCTTCTCTTATCTGCAATGACTTTAATGAGTGCGAGATGTCCTTCCAGCCGGAGGTCTGCTGAGCTTGCTGAGTCTCTGCGGGAGGTTCAGACCCCACTGCTGCTACGGGACCCCTTAGAACAAAGGCCTAAGCAGGACGCTTGCACTGCTGTTCAGCTCCCACCTACGCTCACTGGAGGCTGAGCAGCCTCGATGTCAAGGGCTGGATGGCAAACTTGCTCCCTGTGGGACAAGGGTTCACCAGAGAAACAGGCAGAGCTGCCTGGAAATTAGTAGTGTAGTGATATGGAATGTGTTATTTCACAGGAATAAATTCCTTCTGATCAGACAGACAAAAAACTGGCAATCTGTACAAACTCAAAAGAATCCATTTTCAGAAAAATAAATTACTAAGGGGAGAGGAGGGTCCATTTCTCAATAAATATGTGATTCAGCTCACCTAAGACTTGGAAATTATCCAGGGATGGGAATCTAACATTTGGGTCCACAAAGGTTATTCTAAATACATCTGCAGCCCCAAACCTCCCCAGGCTCCCTTCTGCCCTTCAAAGTCCCACATCCTTCCAAGCTGCAGGGTTGGCTTCTGGTCGGTCGGAGGCACGGCTGTTGGTACGGTTCCAAAACATGTCCTTGTGCCTGAAGTCCCAGGTGCTTGGAGTGTAAAAGAAAACAGGTCTTTTGGATCCCACCTTCTAAAACTACACGTGCCCACCGCGTGGCGGGAGGACGATGCTGGTCCTGAGCAGGACACCGCCGGGAGCCTCTTTCTAGCAGGTATAAATTGTCTTGTCGACCGAGGAGCGATGCGGACACGGGGAGTCAGTTCTGCTGTAAAATGAGGTTTTCCAGTTCGTCTGCAGAGCGGAGCAGGAACGCCGCCGACTCCCGGTATCCGGCGATGAGCTGCCGCACGGCGCTGATCTCCGTGGGGCTGAGCTGGGCCGCCTGCATGCCCCGGCTGGTGCTGTTGGAAGGGGCCGTGCTGGAGGCCCCACCTTTCATGCTGAGATCGGTTGGACCTGCCAAGGAAAAGGGAGAGGGAAGCTCAGGCACAGCAACCCTTCCCATGCTCATCCCGTTGTGATTCCAGACCTCTGCACCACTTGGAAGGTCCCCACAGTGCCCAGGTAATGTGAGGAGCTCCTGTGTTCACAGACACCAGAGCAGCCACTCACTGTCTCTGCAACAGGAATGCAGGTTCAGAGGAGACCACAGAGATGCTCCAAAGGCCAGAGCAGGTCTGATATGGGGACAGGCTGAGGGAATTGGGGTTGTTCAGCCTGGAGAAGGCTCCAGGGAGACCTCAGAGCTCATTCCAGTGCTTAAAGGGGCTCCAAGAGAGCTGCTGAGGTACTTTGGACAAGGGCATGGAGTGACAGAACAAGGGGCAATGGCTTCACCTTCACAGAGGGCAGGCTTAAATGGGATATTGGGAAGAAACTCTTCCCTCTGAGACTGGCCCTGGCACAGGTTGCCCAGAGAAGCTGTGGCTGCCCCACCCCTGGAAGAGTTCAAGGCCAGGTTGGATGGGGCTTGGAACGATCTTCTCTAGAGGAAAAGTGTCTCTGCCTGTGGCAGGGGGTTGAAGTGAAGTGAACTTTAAGGCTTCTTCCAAACCAAACAATTCTGTGTTTCTATAAAAACATCTGGGAGTCAACATGACAAAAATCCCCTCCTGCAGCCTGCCCACAGCTCTGTGCAGAGAGGGCCTGCTGGGAGGTAAGCCAGCTCTTGTTGGCACCTGCACCATCAAAATCACCTTCCAGGTTCTGGTTTTCCCTCTGCATATGGGGAGTAACATCCCACATGAGCTGTGCTTTCCTGGTTTATCTTTAAGAGTGACCCCAGCAGGTAAAGGCAGGGGAAAAAGCGGACTTAACTTCATGTTGGACTAAGAGAAGCAAAACAAAGAGCAAGAAACACACTGTCTTGGTTTGTACAATCAATTGGAAATGTTTAGTGCCAAGAGATGTACTAGAGATATGATAGCCAGGCTGGTGATGCTGGAGGCTGGAGGGAAGAAGACACTGAACTAATCCCTGGGCTGTGAACTGAAGTGCCAGAGGCGGATGGAGCAGGGGGTGATGCTAGAGAAAGGCTTTGGAATGGCTGAGCTCCTGCTGGCTGGCCTGACCCAGCCATGGGACACCATGGACATGCAGCAAGGACTGAGTGTTGTGGCTGTTTGCAGAGAGTTCAGCTGTTCCCAAGTCCAGGTGGGTGTCACTGGTGACAGTGGCAGGGAGGAGAGCTCATTGCCCCGGGTGGAATGGAAAGCATTCAAGGAAAGCAATGCTGGAGCTGCGGGAGGAGCAGCACCAGCAGAAGTGTTCCATGCCAAGAGAACCAGAGCTTCAAAGTGGGGGAGGAGGAGGAGAAGGAGGAGGTGGAGAAGAAGGAGGAGGCTCTCATGCGAAAGCAATTTTACTGGACAGAAAAGGCAGCAGTAAACTGAGCCTGAGCCTGTTTCCCAGCTCAGCAAGGGGGGAAGGAGCTGGGAGCAGGGATGTGGGCTTGAGCAAGAACTGCCTGAGGTGGGGGATGGAGGGTGAAGATACTTCTGGGCAGCAAAGCCCTGCGGGGCCTCTGCTCAGAGGGAGGAGAAGATGCAGCTCCTTGCAGAATGCTTTTCCCTCTGAAAGACTGGGAAAGAGCTTGCGAAAAACACGGCTGCAAAGCAGAGGTTTAAAAATCCTCTAGAAAGAAAGGAGAGGTGCTGCTGGGTGCTGCACCTGGGGCCTTTGCTCCTCCTGGGGCTGCTCAGGGACCTTCCTGCATGTTCACTGTCTCACATGGAGGAGCCAAAGGAGGGTGCCTGGCAGTAGGGGACCGGGTGCCTGCCCTGTTCTGGGGAGGAACCATTGCTGTGAGGATTAGGTCTCAGCAGCTGGAGGCCGGGACAGGATCTTTATTCAGGGTTAAGAAGCATTAGGAAGGGATGATAAGAGTTAATCCCAGACAGGCATCTCTCAGGCCTCCGGAAATCACATCCTTCCAAATCCTGGCTCCTGTTGGGGTGGGCTGAGGCAGGAGCCCAGAGCGCACCAGGACATTGCAGAAGGACTGGACAAGGACTGGCAAGGGATCCAGCCCCTCCTGCCACCACTGCTGCAGAACAGAGACAGAGGGAACACTTAGTCTCATTCCATACCTCTCACTCCAGGTGTGGGTGAGTCACCAGGTACTTTGGAGCCCTCTTGTGTGCCCTGCTCTGGCCCAGGATACTCTGCTCTGTTCACTTGCTCCTAATCTCAAACTCTGCCTACGCTCTCCTTCCGCCTTCCTGCCCTGCAGCATCAGTCCTGTTTTCTCAGCTGTTCCAGGCAGTCCCCAGCCCCTCAGAGCCCTCCTGAGTCGTGGCTGTGCCCCCCACCCTGTTCCCATCCCCAAGAGCGGAACGGCTCATACCAGCAGGAGATCAGGGCAGCGATAGGTGCCGCCCCTGTTAATAATTAACAGAGAATCTGGTACAGATTCTCTTTTTTTTTTAAGTGACACTCCTTCCCTCCACCAGTGCCACCCAAACTGTCCTTCCAAGCGCAGTTCAACAATTAACCACCTGCTGACAACATCAGCAGAGCTGCCAGGCAGAAGGGACAAGGGGAGATTTTGGAGCAGCTCTGTGCAGTAATGGGAGAGGTGCTGCCATGACTGGGCTCTGTGGGAGCTGCAGGAGCAGCCCTTGCCTCTCCTCCAGCAACCAGCCCAACCCCACAGTGGGCAAAGCCAGCAGCCTCTGATGCACTGCCCGGGCATGGGGCAGAGGTGACGCCAGGGTGGCACAGCCACTTACCATTACTGTGGTTGCCTGTCTGGAGGGATGCGGGGGGCTGCAGGCTGCCCCCCAGGGACCCGTAGCCACGGTAGCTGTAGTTCAGGCTTCCATTGATGTAGACTGGGTCTTGGGAGTAAGATGAAGCTGGCAGTGAGTAGGAGGAGTGGGTGATGGCTGTGGAGTCTCTGGAGTGCTGCTTGTCTAGAGCAATCGGTTCGTCCTGCACAGGGGAAACACAGACCTACTCCAGCGAGGAGCCTGGCTGTCCTCTGTGGCCAGCAGGAAGGACAGTGCCTGCACTGGGATACCTGGTGTCCTGCAGCTGCAGCGTGGCCAACCCAAACCAGCATTCCCATCCCCATGAGCCTGAGTCTCAGGACACACCACGGGGCTCTGCTCTGCAGCCCCTCAGACTTTCAGAAAGACATTTGACCCCACCATAGGACTCTGCTAGTTCTGCCCCTCACCCACCTCCAACTGCCAGCATCATACCTGGGAGGTCTGGTAGATCTCCAGCCGCATCCTCTTGGCTGCTTTCCGCGTTTCGCTCTCGCAGGCGGCGGCCAGGATGTTCTCCGCCATGGCTGAGGTCAGGTGAGGTGGTGTGGGCCTGGTCTGCAGGGACACAAGCAGTGAGGATGTTCAGGGATGTGCTGCCCTGGGCACTGAGACGAGGGGCAGGGCACTGGGATGGCCACTCACCATCTCCATCCCATTCTTCTTCATGCGACGGCAGGACTTGAGGTAGGTGCGGATGCGCTTGCGTGCCCGCTCCTGGAACTCGGGGAACTGCCGGCTGCAGGACTCAATGATGGCCTGGATCTTCTCCTTGGGCTGCTTGGAGATGGGAACCATCCGGTCCAGGTTCTCATCCACAAAAAGGCGCACGAACATCTGCAAATAAGAAGACAGGTGGTGAGAACCCTGAAACAGAAGGCAGGTGGGCTCACTCTCTCCGTGGAGCTCTCCTTACATTGAAGGCCTTTAGCCTCTCTGGGTCCATCCCCTCTGAGTCATTGATCTTATCATTGTCTTCATGGTCGTCGTGGTCATCGTCATCTTCATCAGCTGTGGGGGCCCTGCCGACAGTCAGGTCCTCAGGGCAGCCACTCACCTCTGTCTTGATGGAGTCATAGCTGCCAGAGCTGTACGGGGGGGACTGAGAAGAGACAGGGGTTACCACCAGCAGCTCTCACCTCATGCACCTGTCCTTTCTCCTTGTCTCACTATGTCTGTCACCTCTCCTGAGGGCCCCTCTGCAGCCCAGTGAGATGAACCCATGGTCAGGCTCCCCTGTGTGTCACATCCTGCCTGCTTTGGGGTGCCTGCTTTGGGGCAGGGGGGAGCATGGTGGCCTCAGTGAGCCTGTGATAACCTGGTGGCCCAATGGCAGCTCTGGCTGGCGGGGCCATGGCTCTGCCTGATCCTGTGGGAAATATTGCCTGACCCAGCATGAATGGGCTCCTTGTCACATGCCAGCTGTGGCACAGCCGTTCAAGGGTGAGGTGAGCCCACTGCAATGCCCAGCTCTGCAGCAGCAGGGGCGTGGGGCCTCTGATTCTCCCAGACCATCCCAGGCCGTACCTCAGCTGTGGTCTTCACGCCGTATTTGACCCTGCTGCGCAGCCCGTCGGCACTGCAGCTGTCAGACTGGTAGGAAGGGGTGATGTGGGCAGGTGTGAGCTTGTCACAGAGGTTGATGGGCTGGTCGTCAGCGGAGGTGGTGAAGTCCATGGGGGCTGCAGTGCCATTGCCGTTCATTTCGGGGAAGGCGCTGTCGCCCTGCGTGCTGCTGGAGGTGGAGGGGTTCAGGGTGGAGGAGCCATTTCCACTGCAGCTCTCTGACGAGGAGTCATCTGCAAGGAAGGATGTGTGGTGACTCCCTTGGCACCCTATGACCACCTTCCTGAAACTGCTCTGGGCTCACTTGCTGGCTGAGCTGCCACTGGGAACCAGGCTGGCACTGCTGCGCTTTGGTCCCTGGGATGCAGCTGACGGAAGTACAGATGCTGGTGTTCAAGCCTGCAAGGCCATTGTCACAGGGATCCACTCCCTCATGTCTCAAAGCATGCCAGGTGTTGCTGTGCCCCATGCCCGAGCCACCCATCCCTTTGCAGGTGACAGTCCCCCACGCCTCCGCCCTCGGCCATGGTGCCTGGGCTTGAATAAGAACTTTGGAATTTGGTCCTTTTTGGTTTCTGTTTGCATTGCAGGGAGGAGAAAGGGGCACTGCCTCTCCCTGCCAGGTCCCCTGCCATCCTCCTGGCCAATTTTGAGGCTGGGTGCAGTGGGAAGTGACAAGTTCCAGCACTGGTGGTTAAGGGACATACTGCTTTGCAGAGTGCAGAGCCATGGGGATGACGCACAAGGACAGGCTCAGCTGAGTGGGAAAACCCTGAATCCATGGTGCCTGGAAGCAGCATTAGGAGCTCTGCTCACAGCTGGCACACCACCCAGCAAGGCTCCTCCTTGGCATGCTGCTGCAGGGAGGGCACAGGGGTTGCACGATGTCCTTCCTGTTTCACTCAAAGCCCAAGTGACCTACACCTGACATGGACACTCCTCTTCCCAGTTTCCACATGCCCTAGAGCTATCCCCATAGCACATGCAAGGCCTTTTCCCTACCACACAAACAGGTCAGGACCCAGGCAATGGCACTGCCACACACACCCAGTGCACAGACCTTGGCTGCATTCACACTCCAGGCCCTGGCACCACCTCCCTGCCTGTGCCTGCTCCCACCATGGTGGCTCCCAAAGAACAGCCCAGTAGTGGCAGAGAGCCCGGCACTGCCTGCACCCACCCTTCCTGCACCTGGCCAGGGAGCCCAGCCCTGGGGCCAGGCACGACATTTCAAACTGCTCAGCCTGTTCCCTTCCCTCCCCCTCGCCGCAGTAAATCCTTTATTTCATTAGGTGCCTCTGCGAGAGGGAAAGGGCGAAGCACGTGGGAGCCGCTTCCTGCGCCAGCGTGCGCCGGGCGGTGAACAAAGAAGCTGTCGGCAGCGACGAGCAGATGGCCGTCCCCACGCCCGGCCCGGCCACCGTGGGACAATGGGCCAGGGCTGTGGGGCGACCACAGCCCCGCACCGATGGCTCCTGGCACACGGGTGCCAGGTCCAAAGCTGTGCAGGCGCAGCGCGGCAGGATGGTGCCCAGCTGCTGCCATCCACCCTCCTCCTCCTCCTCCTCCCCTTGCCAGCACCTGCGAGAAACTTTCCTGCCAGGCTGGGCGAGTGCTGCGGTGACCCTGTGGTGGCCCAGGACTTTGTATCCCTTAAAATAAACACACTTGAGGACACTCGGGCATCCAAGCCGACTGTGGGGCCGGCCAGAGCTGCCGCCGCGTGTCCCCAGTCACCCCGCTGCGCGCGCCAGCACTCACTGCCCAGCCTCGCGCCTGCGCCAAGGCGGCTCCTGGCCCCATGAGCCCCTAAATTAAAAGGTCCCTGCTGGAGCTCCCCGCTCAGTAGAGCTCCCTCCCCCTCCTTTCCCTTGTGCTGATCCACTTATTCGTCTGAGCGATGACCAGAGCTGACCTAATCCCTGGGGTGGTGTTTGTGTGCCGGGTGCTCCGGGCTGGTGGCAGGCATCACCCGCCCCACCACGGGGCTGGGTCCTGGCAAAAGCCCTTGGTCCCAGCTCTCCGTGCCAGGGAGTGCGGGGCTCCAGAGGGGCTCAGCAGCCAGCACTTATCCAGGGGCACACTTCAAGCCCAAAACGAGCTCTGGTCTCCTGTCCCAGTGTTTGCAATGGTGGGGCTGCAGTGGGTGGCTGCATCCCAGACCATGTCCCACAGGTTCCTGCTGCATCTGGAGGGGCAGGATGTTGGGGGCACGGCCACATCCTGCCCCCCACACCCCTCCTGGCCCAGGGCACTGGTCTGGTGCTGAGCCCCCCAGGGTTTTGCTGTCCCTCGGCACAGGTGCAGGAGCAATGCTGGCTCGGCTGTGGCCCCAGCAGGAGCGGGCAGGTGGCTGGGGGCACAGAGGCCTCCCTGCCCAGGATGGCGGCTGTCCCTCCCCCAGCACTGTTCTCTGCGCCAGGGGAGATGGGGCTCCCAGAGGGAGGCTCCAGTCTCATCCAGTGATGCCTCTTGGAAGGATTAAGGAGAATTATTCCCGTGCACGGAGGCACGAGCTGTAGGCCAGGCCCTGCCATCGGCCCGGGCACAGCCACAGCAACAGCGCTGGGCCAATCGGCGCCGTGGCCAGGATGATGGTGGGGACCTCCTCCCTCAGCTCCTCAGCAGACCCTGGCATGGCTGCCTGCACCAGCAGAGCTGGGGGCCCACCATGGCACAAAATCCCTGCCAGGCAAGAGCACTAATAGAGGAGTCACCTGGGAGAAGAATGTGCAGGTGCCCTGAGCATCCCCAACCTGTCCTGCACATCCCCAAACATGTCCTGGGCATCCCCAACCTCCTCTGGACACCCCTGCAGGGATGAAAGCAACCTCAACCTGCTATGAGCATCCCCAGTCTATCCCAGACATCCCCAATCAGCCTTTAAATACAGACAGCCCCACTCCACCCTTGGGCATCCCACTCTGCCCTTGCCCATCCATCTCCAGCCTCCTCACAGCCCCCAGCTCTGGCCCCCCATTCCTGTAGGCAGTGACAGTCCTGCACTAGCTGCTGACACCAGACAGGATCCTGGGGGCGACACCTAGACCTCCCCGATTCCTCCACGTCTCAGGTTTTCTTTTGTGTCACACAAAACACAGCAGCAGCTGCATGTCAGGTTTCCACCCAATGCTGCTGCATTTATGAACCCTGGGTTTGCTACAGGCAAAAGATATTGCAAACAAAGAGGAAGATGTCTCTAGGAACCTGCCAGGTGGGATAAGGAAATGAAATGGGAATCTGATATCAGTGGCCAGCACCTACTAAAACTATTTAGTTTATACAAGGATGGATGGATGTAAACAATGATGTTTTTAAACCCATGAGCTACAGATATTTTCTTATTTCTGTATATTTTCATGTTATGCTCTCCCACAAGCTCCACATACAAAGTGATGGGTTAATCTCAGTACTGTGAGAAGAGAAATGGTCACAGATTCAAATTGGTGAGTCCTTGGGTCCGAGCGGGAATGGCCTCAGCCATCTTGAAAATGCAGATGAGCTCAGCAGGGAGCTGCAGTACCCTTGTTGGGATGGACGGGACAGGGATAGGGATAGGGCTGCTCCCTGGGCAGCTTCACTGGGTTATCTCCAGCACACAGCCATTCCTGAGAGGAGCTGGAGCACCCCACCAGTAAAGTGGGACCTGGGGAAGAGGGAGCAGGAGTACTCCCACCTTGGGTGCTGGGACCATATATAGGTTCCTGCATTGCTTTGGCTGCTGTGTTAGCACTCTCAGCAGTGGTGAGGCTGTTGACCACACTCCATTTTGGCAAAACCCACCAAGCTCCAGAGCTTGGGAGAGGTTTTCCGCATCTCCCATCAGTGCCCAGAGCACATGTCAGGAGCAGGGCTCCAGCAGCAGCAGGCGAGCAAGGCCAGGCTGCGCAGCCATGAATATATTCATTATCAACCAGCACGAGCCTGGTGAGCTCCCTGCTCGCGGCTGGAGCTTGGCTGCACGAGGAGCCCCTCTAATGAGGATAATTGGGAGCCCCCCTGCTCCACCCCCGTGCCCTAATTGAAGCAGATGGAACTGCAAAAACAATGTCACTTCTAACTGGTTTGATCTTTCGGTTGGAAAACGGGACTATTTCGTTCTCCTGTTTAATCCCCTCAAGCTGGGGCTCCATGGAGGTGGAGCAGACCTTGGCACCATGTGGGAGAGACTGGTGAGTTTGGAGAGCCCAATGGAGGCAGCAGGCCCCGAGGTCCGTGGAATGCTGCCCTCTTCAGCCCTTCTGCAGAGGCCAGACCATGACAAGACACGTGGTGAGGCTGGTGAGGCGGCTGTGGAGGAGCAGCCTTGTGCCTCTGCTGCAGCCCCGGCATCGCCCCGGCATCAGCCTAGGAGAGCAAGAAGCAAAATGGCTTCTTGGGCCACGGTGCTGGGGGAGGAGGGGATCAGTCACTTATTAAATGAATTAATCAGGGCTCAGCGTTTTCATTTTGAAGAGGCTGCTGGATTATCCTTGATTTCTGTGGCACTGGATTTGAAGAGATCAGGAGGGGAAGGGGCGATTTCCAACACCTGCTCCCCGGGAGATTTTACGGCGGGGAAGTGGTTGGGTTTAACATCTCTGCCGGCACAGGCCACCGCACCACTCTCCAGAGCAGAGTTAAAGATGAATGGGGCAAATTGTTCCTCCTCCTGTCACATCTCCAGAGCGGAGACAAAACCTCTTTTGACTCAGGAAACAATGAGCTTATGTAAGAGCCAGCGGCCCACGGAAACCTCGCCACAGCCCCACACCATGCAGTGGGCCAGGGTCCACCCAGCTCTGCCCACATCCCACTGCCATGGGACCCCTGGCTGGCCTTGGGGCAGCCCTCCCTTGGCTGCTGCCCACCTGCCCGGGCAGTAGTGTGTCTCACAGCCATGCCATGTCCCACCATGGTGACCCTTGGTGCCCCATGGGCTGTCATGGATCCACCAGCCATTGCCCTGCCTGCTATGGATCCATAGGTGATGGCAGTGGTTCTGCCACACCTGACTTCCTGTGGCTCGTGGGTGTGTCCGTCCCATTTCCAGCCTGCTGTGGCACCGGAAAAGAATGCACACCCAGCCTGGGAGTGGCTGTCAGGAGGGCACAGAGCATCCCACCACCGCCTGCCTGGAACAACAGCCAGGAAGATGAAAAGTGCCATAAATTATTCACTCACAAAAGAGATGAGAAGGGGGAAAAAGGGGAGGAGGAAAGCCTGCAAGGAAGGGATACTTAATACAAATTAGAGAGACTGAGTGGGAATGGAGGCCCCATGGAGGGGCTACTACTGGGTGTTAGAGCCACACTCATTAGGGGCAAGGGACCAGCACCGCAGGGATCCCACACCCACAACTGGGTGATGAGTGGCAGGAGAGTCCCTGGCCCCACACTGCTCACGCAGTCAGAGCACGGAGCCCATTTTCTCCAGGTCCTGCCCAGCGTTTGCCTTCAAGATGCATAAGAAAGAAAAAAGCAACGTGGTTGAGGGTTGCAGTGCATTGGGGCTGGCCATGTTCCAGTTAAGACGCTCTATTTCCTGTCTTCCCTCACTAACGCAAACCTCGTTATGTCCCAGACAAAGTGTCCACCCTCCACACTCCCTCCCTGGGTCCCTGCCTTAACCAGAGCCCTTGACAAGCCAGACATCTGGCACGGCCGGACACAATGCGCGTCTGCAGGGAGAGCTTGGCCGGACAAGGCAGCGCTGTGCGGCCGCCTCCCTGTCCCCTGCCATGAAAGGTGTCCCCCAGTGCCGTCTCCCCCCGGCTCCACTGCCCAGCCTGAGGGAGCAGCTCCCTCCGGCACCGGGATCTCACCGCGCCAGCCCCGTGCTGGACATTTTCCCATGCGCCAAAGCTCGTCAGCTCCCGCTGCACAGAGCAGCCTTGTCACAAACACCCTCTGTCCCTCTGTTTTCCCTTCTCCTAAACACTGTCCCTTCCCTCCCACTGCTGCTCCTCCAGCCACCTTGCAGCTTAAGGAATGCTTGAGCCAGGAGCTGGCCCTTACACTGAGGAAGGAGGTGGCAGACCAAGCCTCTCCTTGTGCCACTGCCGCTGGCAGCCACCCGGATCCTGCCGCAGGGAGGGGACATGCCATGGCCCCATGCTGCCTGGGCACTGCCTCTCCCCAGGCCAAACAAACGGGTTTGGTGGGTTTGGGCTGGATTCATGCCAAGCTGGTGCCTCCAACACAGACCTACCACCAGAGAGACCCTACTGTGCACTCCCAATCCTTTAGGGACTGTCCTTTAGGACTGTGGGGCTCATCCCAATGTCCCCATTCACCCCTCTGGCTGGGGGTACTCAATTTGGGGAGGAAGGGACCCCCAAAATCCTGCTCTGTGCACCAGCAGGATGAACTGACTGCCTTGGCAGCGCCTGCACCAGCCATGAGAGCCAGAGCCGAGCTCAGTGTACCAGGCTGGGAAAGCCACCGCAGCCTCACAGCGTCCCTGCTGCACTCCCCAGCCTGGCAGCAGGGAAGGACAACTTTCAAAGGACACCGAAAGGAGGGTGTTTATCACAGGCCAGGGCCTTTGCTCAGGAGGAGCAGATGTGCCCCTGGAAGAGGTGACGGGAATGGAGTCACCAGCCCAGATCGCTCAGGCGAGGCAGGGACACGTTTGTTGACTCCTGCTGTGGAGCCAGCACAGCATGGGGACACGCTGGAGAAAGAGGAAATATACCCCTAATTAAAATGAAACAACGTTTCTGTCTATCTGTCGGTAAAGCCTGGCTGCTGGTCCCAGTCTTGCTTAAAGCTAAGGCTTTAGGGGGCCAAAATTCAATACCTGTGCAAGAAGCCCTGGAAACAGTGAGGATTTTACAGCCTGGGCTAAGCAAGTGTCTTGGGGCTCACAGGCCACCTCCTGCACTAGCCAGCCATCAGAGAGCTGCCCATGGTCTGCTGGGCTGCCCCTGTGGCTTACAAAGGGTGCTTGTATTCACCTGGAGCAGGGCTAGGCTGGCTGAGGAAAGCTGTGACACCCAGTGCTGCAGCAATGACCCTGTGAGGGCACAGTGAGGCGGGCACCACTGCCCCACTGTCAGGTGCCAGCTGTTAGAAGTGCAGCTGCGGAGTGGGACATCACTTGGGGATGGAGCCTGGCTTTTGGTCAGCACTTGGCAAGAGGCTGCTTCTCCCCTGAAACTCTGCTAGACTGGCAGTTCAGGGGAGCAGGTGATGTCCAGCACATTGTGGGCATCTCATCAAGTGCCAGAAGTGTGACCCAGAGCTGTGGGACATGTGCCATAACAGCAGAGAAATTGCTGTGCTAGGAACAGCTCTATGCCATCCCTGACATTCCAGGGCAAGGCTGCCAGAGGAGACAGAATCTGGAAGTAATGCTTGCCCACATGTCCTTAGAGGTCCCTCCTTGTAGCACTCCTGAGGAATGCCCCCAGCACCCAGAAGCCTCCCCAACCAGCTGCCTCAAGGGATGCCCCCAAGAAACGTGTGCCTTCACACTTAAGTAGGTTAAGAAAGTCCTTTCTCCAAGGTCTGGATTAGCCACTGCTGCTCTGGGAAGAACAGACTCAGCTGCCAGTCAAGCAAGGATGGCACATGGGGATCTCAGCAGAAGAGGATCAGTCCAATATGGTGCCATGAAGCAACCCCATGTCCTCCAAAAAGAGTAAGCACACCATACACCCAGGAGTCTTCCCAGCTCTTCAAAAGAGGCTGGGGAGCAGCAAGCCCTGCCCATGGGCTGAGAGCTGCTCCTGGGCAGTGGAGCAGGATGTCCAGCCAGGGACAAGGCAAGGTGCATCCTGTTAGTGGGCAAGACAGAGGCTCTTCTATATGAATTCAAGCACTTTGCCATGTCACACACACAGGGCTGGGGTCTGACTCCTGCTTTATTTTCAAGGGCACTGCACTCACCAGAAAGTCATAGCAGGCCTGGGGTGGAATACTCAGCACCCCTGTAGTGGGGTACCCCACTCAACCCCCACCAGACCCAACTGGGTGGTTTGTAATGCACTGCTCACCTGCAGACAGGAAGCAGAGAGGCTCAGAAGATGGACAGAACCCAGCTCAAACTGCCACAGCAACATAGGCCAGGGCCTGGGACCTGCACCCAGCTGGGACTGGGCATGGGATGCCTTCAGGAATGGAGATGGGCACAGACAGAGGGACGGCGCAGCATTCAGGGTCCCTTTGCTCACAGTGTGTGCTGGATCCCACAGATGTGTCCCTCCAGGATGTCCAGCACAATAGCTCTGCTTCAGCAGCAGAGTTTGTGTTGATCTTGCTGTTGCTTTGGGCAGCCGGCGGCTTCCTGTGGGCACGTACGCTGTGAGCAACATCCGACTGGGAAGGGATGTTCTGGGAGCTTCACGTTTTCCGTGCTGGGGCCCGCAGGATGAGTAACAAAGGAAAATGGAAGGAGCGAGTGTGTGTGGTCAGTGTCACTGCTCAGGGCTGTCCTAAGGCCCCTCGTGTGCCCACTGAGCCAGCAGGAACCCCCGGCTCTCCTGACAGTGCCTGCTCCGTCCATGACCCAACCATGTGTATTTTGCTCTCCCTGCAGATTTAGGTGTATTTTGCTCTCCCTGCAGATCCAGGGCTGACACCAGTTGTTGCACAGCTGTATTGGGCCAAGGCTTCTGGGCACCCAGGACAAAGAAGATGTTGGCTTTTGTCTCAGCAGCTTTTTAGGCCTCTGATGATTTAGTAGGTACCTGTTTATCAAAGCAAGGAACGACAATTCCCTGCTTTCCTGCCTCTCTGTGTTTCAAACAACTCTATGCCACAGGAGAATACTTGCCACTCTCAGGCCTTGGAAAGACCTGGAGTTGGTGCTTTGGTCCTTTAAACAAGACTTTTTTAACAAGCATGTCAGACGATACCACTCTCCTACTAGGCAACTCTTCATTAAAACTTTATACTTTAGCAAGCCTTTCACTGAAGACACACTCCTCCAAGCATCACACCTGTCAAACAGCAGCAGGCAGGACCAATTTAGTAACTCAAAAGGTTTTCCTGAAGGCAGAGAGTATCCAGTTCTGAACGAGCTCCCAGCTGAAGGATGTGGTGCGCAACCAGATCCCTCTACAGCGCCAGGATGCCCGGAGCTGAGCCCAGCCTGGCTGCAGGGGATGTGTGGGGCTTACTTTAGCACTGGCTGGAGCTCTGCAGGACTCCTGAGCACAAGAGATGTGGACAAACTTCCAGCTTGGGAGTACTTGGGCTGCCTCAGTGCAGGCACACTGCACTGGCAGCTTGGCCAACTAGGCTCCAAGGAGACTCCACAGCTTATGTGGGCTGGTTACTCATATTTTTTGCACAGCCTTAGCAAGCTCGTGTGAACCTGGAAAACACATTTGTTTCCAAAAAAAGAAGCACTTTCATAGGTTGAGAGAAGAGGAAACTGAAGAGAAGTCAACAGTTTGATTGTGCATGTTCCCTTCCCCACAGCACTAACCTGCTTTTCCTCTCACAACATGCTCCTCTGCTCCATGCTTCTTCTCTGCTCCCTGCTCCTCTCCTAACCCACTGCCCTCCTGGGTTACTCCATTGTCCTTCTTCCCTTCCCACTCCTGTGTATGCTCCATTCCTGGGTGGGAGCATTGGTTTGGCAGAGGGACTGACTAGAGGCAGCATTAGTCTGTATTTAGAGTTCTGATACACATCATGGGCATTCACCACAGGCACAAAACCTCAGTCCACAAAATGCTTCTGAAGTGTGACAGCCTGGTGAAAATCGCAATTCCTGGGGCTTTTTGTGTGGGTCTCATTTGTCACCCCGAGCTTGGCTTGCTTATTTTTTTGACACCATCACTTCTGATCTTCTAGACTTCACAAAGTCTACCCAGTTCAGCTGATGCTGACACCAGGAACACTTGCATTCCTACGGGACTATTTCTGCTTTATTTCTCATCACTGAACCTTACAAAAGAAATTAAAGGAGCCAAGAAGAGCCCCAAAGAGGACACCTGCTTCTGAAGGAAAATCACAGGGCATGAAAAATTGGAAGCAATTCCTAAGAGGGCACAGAGAGAGGGAGGATTTAGATTTAGTGAGAACATCTTGATTTGCCTAAATATGTGAGTCCCTCATTAAATTACTGTCCTTTTGAATAATAGTGTTCAGCAAAAAGATCAAAACTGTGTCATTCTAGATTGTAAATGAGACTTGGGAATTCAGTGGTGAGGGCTAAGTCACAAGCCTGAAATGTCCCAATGGGAGAACGGCAAAGTTCAGGGCGTAAGGAGAGACCCAGTCAGGCTGCAGGGATGAGAGGCTGGGTTTGTTGGGGTGGAGGCTGCAGCGTAGTCCTGAAAAGCCAAAAGCTTCTATGGCAGCAACTGTGTCACCACCAAAACACTCTTCCTCTTGCCAAGACACAGCCCTCTGGGGCCCTGAGCAAGCAGAAGTGCCTGTGCCTGTCCCACCACTGGGATGCAGGGCCATGCAGTCAGGTTTCACATCCTCACCAAGGCTGCCTGGCTCTGGGGCTCGGGCTGACTAGGGAAAACCAGCAGTTTCCCAGAACTGCAGATTTGCAATGGAAACTGAAATGCCACAACTCACTGGACTGAAGAGAGCAGTGTCCCTGTTGCCCCTTCTGTCTCTACCGCCTCTGCCACTGGCCACACCACCAGAAAAAAGCCACCCCAGGGAGACCTGCCAGCACAAAAGCCTTTTCTTTCCTTAGGGGTGGTTTCCCAGTCCCCTTTCTTAAAGAAGGACCGACCTAGTCTCAGTTGTTCCTCAGATTCCTCTGCTCCTTCCTGCACTCCCAGCAGCAGCCAGGCTGGGACAATGAGGGATTCAACCTCTTGAGCAAAAGCCAGTAACAGTCCAACCACCAAATCCTCCCAAGCATCACGGTGATGAACTCTGACCTGAACTCGTACTTCTACCACTTATTTACTTGCTCTTTTATATTTTTTTTTCCTTATTTTAAGCTTGCATGTTTCACAGACGCAACACACCACCTCTCTTCACAAAACTCTTCCTCCCACCCAGCCCATGTGTGCTGCTGTCAGCCCTTCCAACCGCCTGCCCCGAGGGAGGAGACACCCACGTTCACCCTACACAACATTACTGTGGCTGCTGCAGATTATTCCAAATTTCTTGCCTGGGGGATGTAAGACCTGTCAAAGGTGCAGCTTTCCAAACACAAAAACCTGTGACTGTGCTGCAAAGCCTTGGCATCCTCCCTGTGTTCAGAACACGAACAGAGCACTCTCTAAGTCCTCCTCTTAGAAGGAGATTTAGTGATCTCTTTCTGGAGGAGCTGGGAGACAGCTCCAGGCAGAAGAACCATCAGCTCCAAGCTGGACAGGGCTCTGGCTGAGCAGGAACCCAGAGGCTAAATTGGAAGGACTGGAAGCCAGTCCTGAGCTGATATGAAATCCATCCCACAGGTGGGACACCTGATCAGAAAGGACTGGTTAATGTTTAATTAAAGTCACAAAAACATCCTGTGGCAGAGGCGTGGGGCTCTTCCCACCTGCTGGGGCACTCACCGTCCTCATGGCCGTGCAGGTTCTGCGGGCTGCGCATGCTCTCGTCCTGGCTGGGGCTCAGGCTGGAGTTCAGGTGCTGGTCAGCTGAGATCCATGTGGAGTCGTTCATATCAAAGTCCTCGCTGCTCACCGACGTCTCATCCTGGAGGCAAGCAGGAAAGGGTTAACTCATGGAGCTATTTCCTTTCCTCTTTTCTCTGGCTTTAACATCTCCTCACAACACTCCTTCCTAAAAACAATTGAGTGGGTAGCTCCTTTCCCTGCTCTGAGAAGCCTTGCTGGCCCCTTGGGCTTCCCAAGGCCACAGCAAACAGCTCTTCCCTGTGCAGGGCGAGGTGGCTGCCCCAGCGGGGACCAGGGCTCTGCTTCCTGCCTGAAGACTTGCCTGAGCAATGGCACTGTCTCTAATTGAGGACAATTAGAAAGAGCTCACATCCTGTAGGAGCGGATGGCTGAGCCCTGGAGTTTACCCTTTAATCTCCATCCACTCCAGTGTGCTCCTGGCGAGGCAGCGGCATGGGAGAGCTGAGGACAGGAGAGAAATGGCTCCATAAAACAACTTGGACTTTTCTGAGATCACATCATCTGCCACATGAGGAATCACCAGAGGACTGGCAGCAGCAGGAGCAGCTTCTGAGGCATATCTAGACACAGGTATGGATCCTCAAAGATCTGCACTGCCTGATGCTGCAGAGGAGGCTCCTCCAGACCTCTCCAGAGGGATATTGCCTCTGTACCCTGATCAAAAATGACATCACACACCTCGGGAAGGGGCTGGGGGAGTGAGGTCCCCAGTGAGGCAAGGACACCCCAGCTCAGGCCAGGGACCCCAGCCAGCTGCCTGCTCCCTAGTGATGGCATAGATGACATTCCTCTCTCCCACTTTTGCAGCTCAAAGGACATTTTCTCTCTCCCTTTCTCCCTTCTCACTAACCTTTACAGTACTTCGAGACACAGCCCTTGGATCGCTTCCAGTGCCGGAAAGGTCAGCCACAGGATTTCAAAACCATCATCATAAAGGCAGCACTGAGATCTTGAATGAGAGGAGGGACTGCGGGACCTCCCCAGGCTGAACTCTCCCAATGCAAAGCTTGGGAGGAAGCAGATACGTGTTCCCGTATGGACACGGTCCTGCTGGTGATCCCTTTATCTGCCTTCCTCTCCCTGCTCCCCTCCCAAAGCCAGGGGCACAGACTGCCCAGGGGTGCAGGGGAACACTGAAAATGTTTCCAGAACCACTTTCAACTCCGCTTTCCTTTGATTGAAACATTTCAAAGGCTTGTAAACCTCTCTGCTCTTATTTTTTTTCCCCTCCCCCTGGTCCTGAGATAAAATACAATCCCCGCTCCCTTTCCGTGTAAGCAGTAATTGGCAGCACCCCTCCAACCTACGCCTGCTCCTCATAAAAACATCCCTGTCTGGCTGCCGCTGGCTGATAGTTTTTATTGTGAACAAACAAATGTCTTTAAAGACAGGTTTGTGCTTTTCCTCCCAGCTCTTCGTCCCTGCAGACACATCTGCTGGCTCAGGGCTTGTGCCGCCCCCAGCCCACTCCCTGCATGTGCCTCCCGGGGAGTTTCCTGGAATTTACAGCTTGTGAAACCCTGCATGCACCAAGGGACAGCCTGATGGACAGACAGACAGGGCTCAGCAGCCCCATGCATGCCCCCCACAGGGACACCCTGATCCCAGTCCTGCCAAGCGTCCCTGAGCAGCCCCCCTGTGCCCAGGTGGAGATGAGCAGGAGGGCAGAAGGTAGGGACAGGCACATTGTCCCTGGCTCAGCACAGCTCCACTACCACACCAACCACAAAGCAATCCTGCCTCTCCAGAAACTCCATCTTGTACGTACTGGAACAGAACTGCAAAGGTCTCCCTGTTGCAAACTATAAATAGTCTCTTTATTGTAAGCATTTGCAGGGAGGCAGCCACCCTAATATCTGGCCTTCTTCACAAGGCTTACTCAAGATTACTGTCAGGCTTAAGAGACAAATGCAAATGCCAAGGTCCTTGCTGCCCACAGCCTCTCACCTGTCCAGTGAGGAGGAGGAGTCCAGGGAGTGACCCACAATGTTTTCAGGTTGTTCAGGCTCAGCTGCAGAGGACATCCAGCCTCAGCACCCAAACTACAGCCCAGGAGGCATCATGTTCTCCGTGCACTCACACATGAGGGAAAAGCAGTGACACCAAGGATGGCTCACATGCACACGCGATGTAAAGTGCTTTATAAATGTGTACAATTCTCTCGAGGTGCAATAACATTTGCCTATTATTAGAAATACTCTGGCTATCAAACCAGAAACTGATAAGCTATAAATGACTCAAGTTAAACAAGGCTGTCACACATTCACCAGCCCAGAAAGTCACCCCCTGCTTTCCAGCCAGAGCTTTCTGCTTTCCAGCACTAATACCCTTGGCCAAAATGCCAACAGGATGAACTTCCTGGCATCTCACAGCTCCCACTGCACAGCCCACCCCAACAGAATGCAAAGCCAAAGGTGCAGGTGGCAGCAGGAGAACCCCTCCTGGCAGTGGGAATTGTGGAGAGAGCATCCACTGCCTGCTGGGTCTGGGCAGCCACCCGGCTCTGCCCATACCACAGTGCCCCAGGAACTCCTCACACCTTTGTGCCTATTTACTAAAGAAAGAGAAAAGCCCCAGCCCCAAGCGTGGCTCTGGCCATGCCCATCACTCCAGCTCTGGCATCCTGCACCAGCCCTTGGCTGCATTCCTCACTGCTTGTAGGGACATCAGAGGCCACCAGCAAACTCCTGCCTCAGGACACCCCTTGGATACCAAAGGCTGAACACTGTGACCTCCAAGTGCTGTCCATGAGCTCCTGGCACTGCCTCCTCATACCAGGGACAATCCCAGGGACAGGAGGCCCCAGCAGCAGCGTCCAGAGCGCTGGCTGCCCACCCACAGCCCAGGAGCAGAGGGACAGCAGCACAGCACAAATCTAGCCTCAAAGTACAGGCCACCAGAGCAAGATCAAAATTTCTGGCTGGGTGGGAGCTCTGAATCTCCCTGGATGCCAGTAACCTGGCTGAAGGCTGAGCCTTGCAGTGGGCTCCCCATCCAGCCAAACAAGGAAGCGTTTCTCAAGAGCAGCAATAGCCACGACTCGGAGCAATACGGTAAATCTAATCTACCCTTCCACCCTCTTTTGGCTTGCAAGTCAGGCAGCTCATTCTTTTTCCTCTCTGGGTTCTCAGGAGAATTCCCTCTGCTAATTTCTTCTTTCCTGTAAACAAACTTCAAATGAAACTTTCATTAGAAAACAGAATGCAATCCATTACCAGTGCCTGTCTCAGGACCTGCTGCCTTTTCCCCAGTTCCACACCACTCGTGGCACAGATGGAAGTGCCAGTGGCGCCCCAAGCAGCCAGCCCAGAGCCAAACCCTGAACCCCAGCACTGCTGCTGCCGCCCTCCTCCTTCCTGCCTTTCCCAGCTCTCTGGAGAGATCTCACCCTGCAGTAAAGTCCCATCGCTTTGTTTCCAATGTTCAAGGGACTGAGCGATCAAGGGTCAGGCAGCAGAGCTCCTCTTTGCAAGGGGAAGTCGGATCCTGCTGCTGCACTCACAGGGCACACCCAAACATCGGAGCAGGACTCCTGGCACCACTCAGGGTTTGGAAAACAAAATCCTTGCTTCTCTCCTTATCTACTGTCCAACATTCACAGCTGATCTACAGACATTCACAGCCAATATTTTCTACCCAGCAGAGGCAGACACTCACATGTGCAGGGCTCACACTCCACATTTCTGTCCCACTTTCCATTCACAATCTTCAAGCACTGTGCCTGCAATCGTCTGCTGAGCTTCCCAACTTTGCTGCGAGTTAGAAAACTACTCCTCGTATTATAAAGCTGGAAACCCCGGGTACTGACAGCCACCCTGGCTGGTCCAAGAACACAGTGAGTTGCTGGCAGATCCAGGAACCTAATCAAGCCCTCTGGACTGCAAGGCTGTAATTGCCAGACAATGTTTCTTCACCAAAGCTCTTCCTCCTGGAGAACAACCTCCCACAGCAAGGGCTGGAGCAGGGCAGGGGGAAAGCTACTCTTATAACCTCGTAAATATATGCAAGACTATCAGTAACCTGCTTATTTTACAGCCAGGCTCAGTTTCTCGGGGACTGCCTTGCAATCTCTCTCCAGTCATTTACATGCTGTGCCTCACATTTAATATTCCAAGCTCCGAGTCTCAGGACGCTTTATTTTCTCTCTTTAAGTCCTTTTATTTTAAAACATGTCCTTTCACGCCACAAGCCTACTATCCCGATGGGATTTCCTTCCGCGGAGCAGGAACCGAGGCTGTGTGCCATGCAACCTCCCCAGCACACAGCCACGCTCAGCTTCCCACCAGAACCAGCCGTGTTTTTAGAATCAACAAAAGGCAACGCGTGACTGCCAGCCCCCAGAGCTGCTCCCTGCCACGCCGGTGCCGTGCACGACCTGCCCGGCACAGGCAGCCCCCAGACCTGCCGAACCTGGCCAGGGCAGAGCTCCTCACACCGTGACCCCCGGCAGCGGCGTGCAGGGACGAGCTCTCAGGAAGGCAGCCTCATCTCCGTCTCAGCCACTGTTTAAACCCAGCCCTCTGAGCATGCCAAGAAGGTATTGAACCAGATTTGACCCTAACTTAACCAGTTCAGCACAGAGAAAGGCTTGCTAATGGAAGATAAAACACTCCGGGTCAAAGATTGGTACTGCAGCCACAAATACTGTGGTGGTCATCGCTTTACAGAGCCGAGAAGCCTCACAGCACACGGGTGTACGCGGGCTGTGGCGGCGGTGAGCTGTGACTGCGCTGCCTACTCGTGTGTACAATTCCCACACCAAAGAGAACATCCCCGGCGCTCTTTGTCAGGTCATTTATGTCCTTATTTACCGCGATTTCTGCTGTTTTCTACGGGACCCAGCAAGACCCGAGTAATTTCTTAGTTCCCGAAAATAGGCAAAACAGTTAATTTTAACGGCAAACGGCAAATGGAAGAGGAAGGGAAGCTCATCCCCTTCTCCCCCTCCCCCTTCTCTAAGAGCTCTTCTTCTGGGAACCCCCCGAGCATTCCCACAGCCCCGAGGCGCGGGGAGCTGCCGGAGCGGGGGTCGGCCCCGCAGCCCCTTCCTGGAGCCGCTGCCCCGTTCCTGCTGTTCAGCGGGGAGGTGCTGAACGCGGGGCAGAGGGGGACGGGGCTGCACGACTCCCACCACCACCCTGGAGCCCCGCACCTGCCTCCCCCGCACCTGAACTTGCTCACAGGCATTTGCTTTTCCATGCGAGGTGGGGACGGTGCCTGATACCGCGCGGTGTGAAAGGGCACTTTGCTCTTTCCCCAGCACCGGGAAGCGAGTGTCGGGGGGGGACGGACCCGGTTTCGGCGGCGGTGGCTAACAGGAGCAGCGCTGTGGGCTGACCGGCCGGGGGTCCCCGTGTCCCCACCCTCCCTGACGGCCACGGGACCCCGGTAGGACGCGGCTCCCAGGCGTGTGTGTCCCCGTAGCAGCGAGGTGCGAGGCGCCGGGAGAGAGTCCCAGTCCCCGTCCTACCCCCGCCCGCAGGTAAATAGATACACCCGCGATGGAGCCCTGCCCGCGCGTGTGCGGGGCTCAGCGTGCGGCGAGGATTGACACGTAAGTAGGGCTTTACCTCCAGGGAGGCGGCTATTTCCAGCACAATCCCCGCCCGGGGCCGGGGCTGGTGGTGATGGCAGCGCGGGGCCGGTGCCCGGGGATGGCCGGGGACGGAGCGCTCCCGCCGCCGCCTCCTCCCACTTTCTTCGGCGCTTTTGTGCTCTTCCGGGCGCGGGGGAGCCGCGCCGGGAGCGGGGAAGGACGCGCCGC
>VWYI01002064.1:12730-34112 GCA_013399455.1 Anthoscopus minutus | reverse complement strand
AAGGGGAGCGGGGCCGCGGGGGGCGGGCGCACCGGGCCGGGCGCGGCGGGGGGCGCGGAGCCGCGCCTGGAAGAGCACATTGTGGAGGGCCGGGAGGGCCCTTTCCCGGGAGGAGACAATGTCCAGGGCCGGGCGCCTGCCGGAGAGCGCGAGAATGCGCCGCCGGGGCACGGTACGGATCGCTTCGGATCGGCCGGGAGGGCCACTACCCTGCCGGGCATCCTCCGCTCCCCACGGCCCGGGGGGCTGCAAACGATCCGGGGACCCTCCGCTCGGCACAGCACCGGGGGCTGCTGCCCGTCACGGCCCGGCCCGGGGACCCTCTGGCCGCCCGGCTCGGTGAGGCCCCGGGAGCTCCGTCCCTGGGTCCGCCCGTGCGCGGGTGCAAGTGCGGGGCCCCTGCAGCGAGCCCCGGGCGCGGTGGGTGCCGCGGTGCCGAATCCTTTTGTTCCCGATGATTCTCCCTCGCTCCGCGGGAGCAGGAGGACCCCGCGCTGCCGGCAGCACCATCAACCACCGCCGCAGCCTCTGAACGCTGGAGCAGAGCTGTTGGGAAACCAGCGGCTTGCCCAGCACAGCTCTGGGCAGGGCACCGGCTGCCAGATCCCCGGGAAGATGGGGAAGCTGTGCCCCAGCTCTGGCAGGGCAGTACTGGGGGTCCTGGCATCCCCCAGACTGGTACCTGCTCCCAGGCTGGGCTCCGAGGGCAGTGGGTCAATGACCTCTGTCTTAGTTTGGGATCACCATGATGGGATGGTGATTCCCACCACACTGATGGGTGCCAGTATTGCAGTATCCCCCTCCCCAGCCCGCCTCATGTTTCACTATTTAATGGTTACAGAGGAAATGGTTCATGAAATAAACCAAGTGTAGCAGTTCAGTGTGGAGCCTGCAATAGGCTGGTACCAGAAATGGTGCCAGAGCCAGGACAGGGAACTGCCAGGTTTGGGTTTATGGCTTGTTAGTGCCGATGTCCAATTATGATGTTATCTGTTCCAGCGTTAACCACCTCATGCCAGGGGAGTGGCAAGGGAAGAGGGTGGCTAAGGAAGATCTGAGACCAGAGGTGAAAATGGGCATCACTCTGTACTACACTTCCATTTCCTTCAGGCTGATCATGGAGCTAGAGGCTGAAAAGCGAGAGCAGGAGCCCTGGGGGCCTTCTGCCGGAAGCGGATGGCTGGGAGGGCAGCGGGCTGTGAGACCCCAGCCACAGGGCCTTCTCTGCACTCCCCTCCAGTTCCATGGCTGCTGCTCCTCCCTGAAGCTAAAATAAAATCCTGACCATTTAAGGTGAACAGGAGCCTTGTGGAGAACCCAAGCAGAGCGGGCTTTAACCCCTTCCCATTGCTGGGCTTTGTTTACTCCTTGCACTTCCTTTGGCTTCAAGCTAGACCGGCTTAAAACCATTTAGAAGAGCACATCCCCTGGGACTGAAGTGCCTGCCCCTCCATTTGTTGAGCTTGCAGAGGACACAAACTGGCCAGGATGCGAGTTTGAAGCACAGTCACTATTCCGTGCTGCCTCACCATGTGGACACTCTTATTTTATACTAAGTGCCTTTGTGTGGGTTAGCTTAATCCACTTTGGAAGTGGATTAACCTAAATTTCACATCGGCAAACTTAGTGTGGAACAGCCGGGTCCACACAGGGAGTGAGAGAGGAAGAGCCATTCAGCAAGTGCTGCTGGGCAGGAGCTGTTCCCTGTGCAGGAGAGGGGTCCTGACCCCAAGGGGGGTCACCACCGTTACAAGTGGGGTCATGAGCCCGACAGAAATGCAATTGTTTGTGCCAGCACGCAGGGTCACGAGGCTGGCAGAAGTGGGGCTCACGAGCGGAAGAGGGGCTGCCTCCAGAAACAGCCAGGGAAGCTCTGGGAAACAGCCCACCAAGAGCCTTTCTAGCGGGTATTTTTCGGATTCAAATTGTCTAGGGGGAAATAACTGGCAATTAGATATAGAATTGGTAATAATAATTTATCGAGTTGTCAGGAACAGGGGTAAGTGCCTTACAAGATTACACATTTAAAAAATGCATGCCATAACAAAATAGTGCCGCTGTTACTATATCATATATATAATATACATCAAATATATTATTTATAAGTTGCTTCCTTCCCTCTCTCTTCACAATGTGTTCACTACCTCTGGTACCTGGTAGCCCACTCAAATGGACACAGATTTGCCCATGTAGAGAGCCTGCCCTGCGGCTCCCCGTCCAACTGTGTTGGTCCAGCAGGGTCTGGCTGGATGCCACCAGAGCCGAACTGCAGGTCCTGGGAAGAGCCATGTCCCAGCTATGACAGCACCCTGACCACAGAGCCTGCCCAAGCACTAGGCAGTGATGCTTCCAAGGGCATTGCTAAGGATGACCTGACCTCATCTGTTGTTCCTAAGGCAAGGCTCCACAAGAATACCAGGACTGCTGTCAAATTCAGGAAGACACGACATTTAAGGCGCTGCAGGAGCTTAATTGAATGGTTGTGGTGCTGTGGATTGTGGGCACAGGGATCTAGTGGTGGGAGCAGGGACTGCAGGCTCTGGCCATCACGCCAGAGGAGTCACTGACTCATGGACGACCTTGTGCGAGTCACTTGATGTTCTTGTGCCTCTGAAAAGTAGGTTAAATAACAAACGGGACCTCCTGCATTGGGTTCTCCGTGACCATCAAACCCTGCTGAGGAATAAGCAGTGAAATGCGATTCTCTCAGGGGCAAGGCCAGGAAGAAAATGGGCAGGAGGGACTGAAGGAAGGCATGGCATGAGGAGCAGACACAGCTTTTATCCACACTGTACCTTATCTGCCATCCAGAGCAGAGTCAGGGAAAAAAAGAAGGGTAAAGATCTGGGAAACTTCATTATAGACAAGGTTCCTTATGGGCTGAGGGCTGTATTCCCACTGCCCAAATCCACAGCCCTAGTAGTGATATCTGCACTGCTCTATACAGTGGAACAACCCTCACAGCTTATCTCATGGGCCCCCCAAATCCAAATTGAGTAAACATAAACAGAAACCCCATTAATGACCCCCATTTCTGGCCATTCTCAAGCATTCCACACAATTCAGAATCCATCCTTGTGAGTAAAACTGACTCCTCAGCTCCTTCTGTGCACACACAACTCCTGGTGGGGGTCTGAGGGGTGTGTGCAAGCAGACAAGGTGCAAACCTGCCCGCACAGGTTGAACAGCAGCGGAAACAAAAGCAAGCACATGATTCAAGGTTAAAAAGCTGAACCACACAGCTTCATCTTCTGTAATAACGGAAATCATTAATAACAGTTTGCGCTCTCAAAGTAGTTGCCATCCAAGCTCTTGAAGAGCTTTATTAGTGAGCAAGACCTCAGAAGTCTCTCTAAGGTATTATCCCCTTTTTAAAGGGAGAAGGCAATTAAGAAACAGCCATTTGTGTGACTTGATCAAAGTCAATGTACAGCACGTCAGCACCTGAGCTTTGAGATGATGCAGAACAGCCCACGTGCACAGCTTTCCACAGGAACAGGACAGATCCAACTGGATCCATGAGACTGCTCCACAGATGTTGAAATAGTGCTTTTTCATCACTCCGAGGTTGACATTACTTTTTCCCCTGGAAATATTTCCCAGCCTCACTTTACAGGCCCTGAACCAAAACCTTGTTTCCAGTTCTACTGGGAACAGCTGCCTTTGATGCTGGTTAACACACAAGGGAATGGGCAGCAGCTCTCCTTACCAAACAGGGAATGTACTGGGAAGAAATGAGGAATTTGAGAGAGGTATTCAGTGTTCCCAGACACAAGCTCATTCAGCTTGGCTGTGGCAAGCTTCTGAGACCAGGTAACAGGCACCAGGATAGGTGTGTGGTGGAAAGTGATCAGTCTCAATTTCCCATGGGTGGATCTGTGTGACAACCACAGCTCCACCACAAGCCAGAGAAACTTCTAAACATCCCCCAGCCACTTCTCCAGGACCTTAGCAGAGCTGCACAACACCATAGGGAAGTGAAGAGAGAGTGGGGAAGGGACCACCAGTGCATGAGAATGAACTGGAGCTGTCACATGCAGCAACTAAATACACCTGAGTAGTTCAGGGCAGATGAATTGTTCCCAGCACCACTAGAAACAAGCAATGCCACCTCTTTTCTTATAGAAAATAGCATGATTAGCCCCAAAACAGCAAAGAGTTGGCATCACTTCTCAGTGGAAGACGAGTTACAGTGGCAGGACCCACCCCAGCCAGCCCACGTCGGTCTCACACTGTTTGCTTGCAGCACACGTCACACTGAACAAACACAGAGCTAACCTGGAACACTGGGAAAAGTACTGACAGATCCACAGCTGGAAATAAAAGCTCACGAGCTGTTACTAGCTGGGAATGCCAGAGTTAATTCCCAGTAATAAAAATGAATTGCCTGTCACTGAAAGCGACCCATTCACACCAGGGAGAAACCAGGCTCAGTGGTCATCTGACCTCCTGCAGCTCACGAGCCATTAGGCCAAGGATGAAAGTTTTGCTCAAGCATCTTTGCCAGTAAAGAACACGGGTGTGACAGCTGGATCTGGCTTTTCCTGGACTAACTGTCGTAAAGAGCAGATCCGAAGTTTCCCAGGCAAAGCCGGCTCCCGGCGGCAGAAGCTCTGTCCCCACTAGAGGGCTGTGCAGCCGAGCAGCGAGGAAATCTGTTTCTAACCGGGGGTCTCCCTGTGCCTACGGCCAGTGGTCCCTTCTGTGCCCAAGGGGGTGTTTAGGGAACTTCTCTAAGCGCTCAAAAACGACATAAAAATTAGCGGCGGGAAACATAGATCTTCCCAAACTAAGACAAAGCCTCCTGAATAAGAGCTATCAAGAGCTCAAGTCAAGTAGATCTAGAGGTATTTATTCCCGGAGATGCTTAACACACTCTTTAATGGACTGGGAAGTACCTTATCATCCTCATGTGATGCAAACGCATCATCCCACTTCCTTGCAAGTACTGACTGCTTCTGCCTTCCTCACCTCTGTGAACACAAACAGCGTTTCTTCAGGATGCCTTCACCAAGCATTCCACTAAATGCAGGTCCCAGAGCTCGCCCAGCAGCTGCCAGCTCTGCCAAATTTGCTCCTGGTCTCTGGACTATGTGGAACGAGATGTCTGCAATTCTCACTACTGAACTTACAGACTGAAAATAAAAACCCAGCGTGCCTCTGTGGCTGCAGGCTCCCCTCCCTGCCTTCTGCACCCCCTGGACTGGCTGAGATGGCTCCAAAACAGAAGGAAGCGAGTGAGCTGCCAGGGGAAGATGCATCTTAGCTGCTCTCAGAGCCTCTGAGACACTGGAGTGTGTAAGCAAGCACAGTAATGGGTAGACCAGGGAAAAAGGAGGAGGAATTCACACTGCCAACCAGCCCCTGGTTATGAGGCTCTGTGAACTCTCAAATCCTGCAGAGGCTCGATCCTCACCAGCACCAGAAAAGACCAAGTCCATGTACATCGGTGGGATTTAATCCCTGTGCCCCCCTTCCAGGATTATCCAGCTGTCTGAGCTAAAACATTGCTTGAAATCGTGCTCTGAAAACCACCTCTCATCCATGCACTGCCACACACTCCAGGCTTACAGAGAAATTATTGGATAGATGGGATGTGTGATGGTGCAGGACAAGGCTCTGTCCCTCTCAGACACTTACAAGCCAGCGCAGCAAAGCCATAGCAACAAGAAAAACACTCTTCTTATTTCCCATCCAAGAGCAGCTCCTGCCATTCACTGATTGCCTGACCTTCTGCCAGCAGCTACTGAAGCAATCTTTGAAAATGTTTCTGTATCATTTAAACCTGGTTACTCGGCCCTGGACTGTTTCTGCCAAGGCAGCAGCAACAACTCTGGAGCAGAGAGAGCCTGGAATTTCAGTGCAGGGATTTGTCCTCTTAAAAATCTTTCTATTCCTCCTATCAGCAGTGGAAACCCTGCCCAATAGCAGCATAAAAAATAAATCCAAGGCTGAGGTTGAGTAACACAGAAAAGATTGTCTGAAAAATTACTGCAATAGAATGACCAATCATTTAAAAATGCTAATATTTAGCATTTGAAAATGAGGTGGAAGGATCATTATAGATAAATATCAAATATCTTCTATTCATTCTTTTTGCTGCTAGATTGGGAATGTCAGCAGTTCAGAGATGCTTTAATGCCTTGGTAGATACTATGAAATGGGGCTAATTCAGCACCCTGGAAAGGGTAAGGGGCCTCATTTTTCCCACATGTGAGAAATGGTAAAAAAATAGGGATAAAGACAGATTCCCAGCCCAGAAGAACCTGCATGTCCTACTAAACCCAGTATAAGCAACACGGGTCTCTGCTGTTTTCCACTTCCCCAGAACAGATGTTCTGACTCCAAGAAACATATAGAAATATATTCTGTGGGAACTCTTCATTTTGTGAGCAACCACGTAAAGAGCTTCTCTTCTGACAGTTTTTTGTCCCTAAGCAAGGATAAAATGCTTTCTTTAAGGTTCTTCTGGCTGTGCTTCCTTCTGGAGACACTGGTGCTCTAATACTGATGTGCTTAGCAGCACTAATAGATTACACTTACATGCACTTTTTTTTTTCCCTGAATAATGAAGTTAAAAGGCCACTTTGGCATAAATTCACTCATTGTTACCCCAAGTGAAGCAAGTTTCTCCTGGTGCTGCTGCATACAAATAATTGCTTTTGGCCAAAGCCAAGGGAAACACGAGTTCATTGCTTAATTTATTTCTATTAACACCATCAAATGTTAGTGAGAGGAAGGCAGCAAAGTGGCACAATGGCAGCACTCAGCGAGAGCAGCCTGGACATGCTGGTAGATAAAACCCTTGCAGGGGATATCTGCATAGTGCAAATTTTAAAAGCAGGTTGTATTTTCTGCCTGTTTTGCATTTGCATAAAAGTCAGAATTATTTCTACTGTCTTTAGAGGGCTCTTGCAGCTGGCAAACACCTGGACCTCCAAAAGCTGCAACACCTGAACTGTGCAGCCCTAACCCCAGGGAAGGGAGAGCAGCAGCCTGTGTCACACAGCCCATGTCACACAGCCTGTGTTCCACAGACCATGCTCCACACAGACTGCCAGGTTCCTCCAGGAACAAAGGATGACACTGGATTTTTTCCTGTGCAAAGTATGAAGAATAAAATTAGCAGGGAAATGCCTGTGGAGGGAACTGACCCTTGTTATTGGCATTATTACACACATTTTCTTCATGTAGCCTTAGGATTAGCAACTCTATGTCCAGCCACAGCTGCCTCAGGAGTGTGGCACTTGTTTTCATTCAAGTTGTACCAGGGGAGGTTTAGGTTGGATATTAGGAAAAATTTCTTCACTAAAGGGGTTGTCCAGTCCTGGAACAGGCTGCCCACCGTCCCTGGAGGTAAATTTAAGCCATGTTGATGTGGTACTTAGGGACATGGTTTAGTGGTGGGCTTGGCAGTGCTGGGGGCAATGGCTGGACTCAATGATCCTGAAGATCTTTCCAACCTAAATAATTCTATTGATTCCCCAGGGGAAGCTGGGGAATGTGCCATGTCAGAAGAGACTGCACTCAAATCCTGCTGGATTTTCCCCAGCAGGTCCAACCATCTGAATCTTCTCCAGACTTTTGACAAGATGGAAAATTTCAATGCTTCAGAAGTCTGAGCAATAGGACTGATCTTTTCTCTACTTTGCTCTCAGGAATCAGTTTCAGGAACACAGTGAACAGCAAATTTTATTTCTTCCAAACAGGTTTTTCCCTTGGCTGCTACAGCTTGAAAAACTTAGAAAGCAGCACTGCAGTGTAATGACAGGAGCACAGGAGAAAGAAAACTTGAGAGGCAGGGAATAACATCAAACCATTTGATTTATGATCTAAACCAACAACTGCTGGTTGCCTCAGCTGGTCCCTTTTTGTTCCCACATGACATATGCTTCTATTCCAATCCCTGCAACTTCAGGAGTATTCATGTTAGCAGCACGTTATATAGATCTAGTGACAGTTCCAGTTCAAACTGCTGCACCAAAATTCAGGCTATAAACTCTAAATTACCAATCAAAGTTCTCAAAACAAGCATCCCTAAGCAGGCAGCTTTCTTGAAAACTCAAGATCCACTATTGGCCCTCCCAACTTCTGGCTGGTTTGCTATCCTGGCAGTAAGATCAAACAGCAAGGCCAGTTTGCTGCCTGTATAAATTGGGTACAGGAGTTAAATGAAGCCTTGCAGCATATATTTCCTTCAAGCAGCTTCAGAGCCAAGAGGAACTAAGTGAAAATGCATAAATGGTGACAAGTCAAACCACTCAGTCCTCTGTATGCAAACTTGAAACAACCACCTCAAATGCTGAAAAGCACAGCAAGCTTTCATGGCCTGAGTCCCTGACGCTGGTGAAGAACAGGATTGCAGGGTCTGCCACACCAATGCCACTCTGCCAGGAGCTGCACCAAGACCCAGCAAACAGTGCCACAACCCAAAGGTGGTTGGAACATGTTAGACTATTTTTCCAGAAGGGATCCCAAAGTAGCAATCAGGTGGCACAAAGAGGCACATCCATCCACTCCATGTCCACAGTCCAGTTCAGCCCAGTCCAGTTCAGCCCAGCTGCCCCCCAAATTGTCCATAGTTCTACTGCCCAACCCGTCATAAGCACAAAACCTGGCACATCAGCCTGAAACAAATCCTGAAACTCACTCAAGTGTCAAACAAGTGCAAAGGAAAAAGTTCTGAGACACAGAAGTGCTTCCCACCAGATGCCATTTTGTCCTCCAGCAAGAAGGTTTCACAACAGAAGTGATGGAGGAGCTCGGTATCCCTCCAGCAAACCCACACTTGGCACTTTACACCCTGCCAGTGATGCTTTAACCCACATCCCTTTAAGAAGCTGCTGGATAAAAAACCCCATCGGGTGCTCAGGCTCCCAGCAATGTTTTCCACCACAACACCATGCAAATGCTGTCACATCTTGCCACTGGCAGCAATGTGTGAAATCAGGTTCAGGTTTCAGTGTGCTGGAAAGAAAATCCAGCACTGGCTTCCAGTGCAGATTGTGGGGAGCAAGTAAAACATACTTTTCTTTTTATAGACTGTTTCCATGGTGCACAGAGGTTCCCATAGCTAATTCTGCAGCTGCAGAACTTCAGAAAATTGCACAGCCTGGGTATAATCCTGTGGCAGGGTGCCCCATACATCCCCAAATTAAAATCCACTGGCTTAACATTGTCACCAAACAACAGAGCCGTGTCCCACTTTGAGGCGGGAGCAGAGTGGCTGCAGCTGAACCCCTTCAAGTTGCTGAGCAGTTTAAGAGAGCCCCAGAGCAACCAAAGCCAGGTCTGGGATTCAGACCCCATCTGCTAAAGCTCCCAGGCATCAGTGGGAGATAAACAAATTACTACTTGCCATATTTATTTTTAAACAATTTCTTAGAAGAACCGTATGTCTAAAGAACGAGCAGACTGTTACAAACAATAACTTAATCAACCCCATCTCTGTCTGCCTCTCTCCACTGGCACAACTCCGAAGCAGCCCAGCTTCCCCAGAGCCAGGAGATCCAACTTGCTGTGCTTGGCCAGAGCCTGACAAACCAGCCATTCTCAAAAACATCCTCTCAGAATCAATGTTTCCAGCTCAGCCCCTTGGCACAGGCAGATCCCAGCGTGTCACTCACCTGCTCCTGTGAATTCATCACCCGCAGCTTCATCTGCTTCAGGTAAGTCGAGGTGAGGGGCATGTTGTAGTCAATGATCCCAGAAACCAAGGAGGAAGGTGGCTCACTCTCTGAAGAACACAGGAAAAGCTTGATTTAGATGAATGACGCGCAGGTATGTTCTCATAACTGTTACTCACGGGTATTCACGAGAACTTCAAATCCCTGGCAAGAGCCACCACCCACTGAGAGAAGGTTCCTCTAAGAACTTGACCCCACCAAGAACATAATTACAGAACAGATGTTGTCTTGGGAAAAAAAAAAAAAGAAGAAAAAAAGCAATGCTGTCACCTGCGAACAAAACTACACATAATGTATCATTTTTCAGTGTTCCCCAAACTTGAGGAAGAAACCGAGTCTTGCTGAAGCCTCAGAAGTGCTTCCATCCACATGGGATTTATGCAGGGGGTGACGAACAAGGATCTATTTGCAGCTTGCTTCAGCATTGCAAAGGCTTGCCAATTTTGCTGGGATTCCCTCAGGTAGGAGTTAACATTAAGGCAATGTATTAAGTATCTTTATCTGGTGATGAAGATTATTTTTAACATCCTCATTAAAACACAAACTTCATTTTAGAGATCTTTAATTTAAATTGTTTCTGTTGATTCCTCTGGCTGCATCACACTGAGCTCTAGAGATGGCTCCGGGTTTGGACACTTGCAAATTGCTCTGTCTGGCCAGGCAGAGTCCCCACAAAGTAAATTCTCAGTGATTTCTCTGAATTCTCAAAGATTTTTCTGCTCTGCCAACACCACTGTGGATCCTGCAGGACAAAGAATGAAGGCTGCCAGAATGATCTGTTCTAACACTGAATTTGCAGGCTTATGCAGTGGGTTTGTCCAGGAGAAAAGCTGCCATTATGGCTACAAGCAAGATTTCTTTGCCCTTAGCACAGGCAGATGCAAGTTTGGAGAATGAATCCAGCCCCCCAGCACATGCTGAAGGGATGTGTGGTATCCATTGGACAGGGAGCTTAAACAGTAATGGAGGAGAAAGGATTCCCAGGAGCTGAAGGTGAACTTATGGTGGGAGGTTTCCATTCCTGGTTCTGAATCTCCCTGGCTGGCTTGCATTTGCTGGGGTCACTGGTTGCACAGGCATGTGTGACAGAGTCCCTTGAAAAAGAGCCTTCACAAAATGTTTTACAGACCTCAGAAAAGCCATCAACCCAGTCCTAATGGGCCTGCTTCTCAGAAATGCTGAGTGTCAAAAAATCCTGCCGAAACTCAGCGGCCCTGAAGATGCTCCACGCCTCTGGAAACACCACATCTATCATGTCTGATTATGAAATTACCTGACTCCAAAACCTCCTGTAATTGACTTAAACATCACAAAGGTCTTTGCAAATCTCTATCAAGACATTGGCTGGGTCCATGGAAATGCAATGCTTTTTTCTCAGGTTCATCTAGTCCATTCCTGGGCAGATGGAACATTTCCTGCCTATGGGTGCAGGGAAGGGTGGATAGTGCTATTCAAGCCATCAACTTGCCCAAATATGAAGGTCCAAAGCTTTTAGGGACCTTGTAAGCTGATTCCTCCATTTTTTCTCATGGCTATATGTCAGCAGTCTCTGTCATGCTTTGACCTACAGATTAGGAGCACTTCTATGTCTCTATATATTAAACATCCCAAATAAACTCTTACTCTGCTGTGCATAGATTCTGTGCTGTGATGAAAAGATGCTAAAATCCCAGTGCAAGGAGAGTTTTTCACAGGAACAAAACCTGCCACCTTCTCCAGCTGGCTGAGTCCCTAAGAGTTTAGGAAAGCATTTTCTAAGAGTAACACAGACTGAGCTGCTCTCTCCTGAAGCACAGGCATGGGTGAGGTGAGTGTTTCAGATCTCTGAGGATTATAAGTTGCTCTCCTGCCATTCCCCACTCTGCTGCTCCACGTGCTGCAGAGATGAATGAAGCTGAACAGGAGCAGCTCAGCCACTTCAGATGGGGAGGAAGAGGGAGATAAGTGATCTTTTAGTGCTTAGATTCTGCCTGAAACCATCCTGATGTAAATTTGGAACAATCTCATTAAAGGCCACAAATTTACTGTGAATGTGTGCAACTGCACCACATAAGGGTTTGAGCCCAAGAAATCAACCCCCTTTTTTTTTTTTCCTTTTTCTAAGTTATCTGGAAAAGAAAGAAAACCTTTGTTTTCAAAGGCCTGGGGGGCTCCATGGGAACAATCCTCACATCTTATGTCACAAGAGGAAGCTCCTGGAATCCTTTAGCTCATTTTTCAGTTATCTCTATCACATGCCCCACATGTTGGACACACAGATGGAACAGGCAGAAATGGTTTTGATCCTAGCTCCACATTTTTATCACTCCTGCAGAATTACTCCTAATTTAATAACACTGTAAAGAGATCACAGTGAAGTCCAGTGACGTTCAAACTTTCCCACAAGCAAGACAATTTGCTTTTATGAATGACGGGGGTGCCCTGCAGGGTTTGATGTCAGATATGTTTAATTAGGGATTTTTGTGATCACAAATTAAATGTGTTCAGATTTTGTTTCACAGACGAGAAGTAGAAAGAGATGGGAATTACTTAAATTTTGTCATCTTACTGAGTTAAACTTTACCTGTATGTGCTTCTATGTGTGTGTGCATGTGCATACACCTCAGTAATTCTTCTATGGCAGCAGTGGCTTTTTTAGGTGATTTGCTCCTGATAAATTCCTGAATATGTGTTAGTGAAATCAGACACCCTTCCCCAGTAAAAGTAGCCTTATCTAATCTACTCAATGCATTTTCACATGTACTTAGTCACTATTTAGGTGCTGTTTAGGCAGAGAAGCACTTCTGTCCTTTCATTCCTGGTGGGTAAGACTTTTTACCTGAGATCCTATACATTCATGATCGATCTATTTTTAAGAGAATTGCTGAGCTTAATGAAAATAATCAAAAATTAATATTAATTGATATTAATTTATAGATCTGTTCAGGAGAGATAGATGTCAGCCCTGATCATTGTTCCCACAGCTAGAACCACACTGTGGGGGATATCCAGAACCATGTGTTCCCTGAGCTGCTTCTGAACTGGGATGGATGTGTGTTGCTGGGAGAGGCACAGGAGATGCAGGATGGTGGGTGGGTGGAAGCCCTTGAAAGAAGATCAGGTTGGACAGGGCTTTGAGCAGCCTGATCTAATGGAAGGTGTGCCTGCCCTTGGCAAGGGGTTGGAATAAGAGGATCTTTAAGGTTCCTTCCAAACCCAACCAGTCTGTGATTCTGTAAAGGAACAACCCTTTTCATTAGGTGCCTCCTGAAATGGGATCCCAAGCTCTGGAACTGGCAGCTCAGCTACTGCCAGGCATTTAGGAAGGTGTCCTGGTGTGGGTGAAGCCAACATTCCTGTTGGCCTCATCTCATCACCCTTCCCATCCATGAGCTGGCTGCTGCAGCCGCAGGAATGTCACCCGTGATGGATGCAGTGCAATCAGAGTGAAGGTCAGGTTTGCTCCCAGCAAGGCCAAAGGCCACAACTTTTCCTGATGTAATTGGAAAGAGAGATCAGGCCCTTAGCTGGCAGAGTGGGAAGTGCCACTGGGTAATGGACAAACAATGAATAGTATTTACATGGAGTTGGGAGTTATTTGGGAGAGTTTTTGAGAGTTTTAAAAAAATGTAATGAGTACAAAGCATTTCAGTCACTACCTTTAGATAGATGGCACATAATCCACTTATATAAAACCTCTGGGATGTCCTTAGATCTGCTCCCAGCAGTAAATGGTTGGCAATCAGTATTTAATACTAGAAATTCTCTATTGCTGGGCCTTTTGTTTCTTAAATTCTGCTTCCCTTCTTGATAAGAGCTGCCAAATGAGCCACTTTGCCTTGCCACTTTTGAAACAGACCAACTCCCTGCCGTTTGCTCAGGTTTTTTTTAAAGAAGCAAATGGCTGATGCTTTGCACTTGATCATGAAAACAAGCTTGTAATTCAGAAAAAAAATACACAAATATTTAACCAGCTACTCTGGAAGAGAACCTGGTCCCATCTCCTTCCCACTCCTGCTCTCCCTTAGACCTAAGCAGCTGCAGATTGGACCTGTCCACAAAAGAACTTTAACAAGCCAGCCACCTCAGCATCCACACTAACTGTGTGTGTACACAGGCACAGTGTAACTGTGATTGCCAAAACACTTGTCATTATCTAACTCAGGATCACATGTTTATCTATTAATTCGTATAAATTGCTTCTTTATCAGAAACTTCAGCTATTCAGGCATATGCTGTGTCTTTCAATTCAAAATTACCAGTTCTAGGGAAAAACTTCAGGTTATTTTTTTTAGACATTGAAGTTTTCAACCATACATGATCATGGGTTGATTGCAGCCTTATCTGTGGTATTTCTGACCCATGTTTTGGGTGGCACTGGGGAAACTCAGAAAGAAAGCCTGTTTTTGCTCCCTAAGCTGTGAGAAGCAGGTTTAAGCAATTCCTTCAGCTCGGCTATAAGTTGAAAAATAGCCCAGGTCAGGAAAACCCTTAGGTTACGATGTATCTCCTGGGTGGGGCAATATCTGGCAGCTGCCAGTGGCACTGTGCTGGTGCAAAATACAGCGTCAGTTTTACTGGCACTTTACCTTTGGGCTCCAGGCCGTTGGAGTTGAAATGCATCCTCTTCTGGCACTCAGTGCAGCTCATCAGGAACCTGGTCACAGCCTCTCTCGGGAGGAAAGCATAGGTCTCTGCAATCTGGGGAAACAACAGAGAGCTGTATGTCCTGGGAGACGGAGAATGGGGCAGATAGTGCAGGGACCACAGGCACAACTCACACCACACGTTGTCCCCTCCAGCCCTAAATCTCTCCCTCCAGAGCAGCTGTTGGCAGGGGAACACTTTGGGAGGGTAACTGGTGTGCCAGTGAAGCACCAAGACACAAATGAATGGACCTTTGGTACCTCTGTGTACCCATTACCTTCCCAGAAACTCCTTCCCATTCCCCCTTGGACTCTGGGAAGAGCAAAGCTATGAACGTGTAAGAATCAAATGTAAAAGTAAGGCCTTGTCAGCTCTGTTTGCATTGTTAATTACCATCACACCAGTAACCTGAAGAATCCATTAATCTTTTGTAAGGGCAGGTCACTTTTTCCCACAATGACAATCAATTACTGTTAATAATACTTTGCACTTCTGTGACATATTTTATCTAGGGAATTGGAAACATTTTTCCAAACAGTAATGAATTAAGTCTCCTGAACCTTTGTGGGATATGTATTTTACAGATGAGGAAAAGCTAAGGATAAATATTTAAAACTTGGATGCTTGAAGTTAAACAATAGATCCAGACCTAAGCACCCACAGAAGGTGTCTGGCAATCCCAAAGTCCTATTACTGCAATTAATTCCTGCCAGCAGTAATTTAACAATATTTCTAAAGATCAAGACTAGTTATTTGGAGAAGGAATGAGTCCATTTTAATGTGGACTTCTTTAAGGCCATAAAAGACCATAAAAACTTGGAGTCTGACCTATGTAGCACAAGTCACGAAACTTCACCCAGATTCTCCAGCAGCCCAGTGGCCTGTGTTTTGCCTAAAACATCATCCAGGAAGACATCTGGTCTTAATTGGAAGGCAGTAAAAGGTGGAGAGCCCACCTCTTACTTTGGGCTGATTCCTATGGTTAATCACCCATCCTGTTCGGTCTAAGTGACTTGTCCGAGCACGGCGGCTCCCAAACCAGGGGCCGTGACCCCCACAGGGGTCACAGCACTTACAAGTGGGGTCATAAAGCAGACAGAAATTCAATTGTTCATGCCAGTCCTCGGGGCTGCAAGCCCAGCAGAAGTGGGGCTCAGGACGGGAAGTGGGGCTGCAATCAGACACCTCGTGGGTGAGGGCTGGTGATGGGGCCGAGCTGGGAAAATGGCCCAGGATGTCCTGATCCCCCTCCTCTGGCCAGTGGGCATCATCCTCCTACCTTATATAGTTAACAAATAGTACCAAAATTCGAGAAGTCCACATTAAATACAAAAACAGCTAAATTCCACCCATTTTTCTACCCTGAGGGGGTGCTCTTCTAGAAGCTGAGCAGCGGGGCAGGGGCAGAGGCTTTGCTGGATCACTGCTAAGGCAGCGCCGTGCCCGGCTCTGCGGCGGGAGGGAGCCGCTTCCATCTCCACTGCGCGGCAGCAGAGCCCGGGCTTTCACATGCACAGAATGCCAGATGGGTGGAAAGTTCAGGGGATCTTGTCCCAGCGCTCAAATGGAGGCTGCAGTGCCTGGTTCTCATGGGATTCTCCTTCTATTTAGCTGCAGCCCCAGCGAGCTCTGTTGTGGCCAAGCGGATGCCAGCTCAGTCTTTGCCTCTGTGTGATATTTATCGATGCACGAGCACGAGGGATTCCTGCAGAAACGCTGAAATGAGGGGCCTGGAAATCGCTGGTATCAGCCGTGGTGTGGTGTTACAGGCAGGGAACTGTCCCCGTGTGCTGCCCGCCGGGCTCAGCCGTCTCCCTGCCTCTTTTGCTCCGGCAAGCCCACAGTCTCTGCTGCAAATGTTCAGCTAATTTTAGTGATACAGTTGTTATTTCTCAGCTGATTTGATGCTCTGCAGAGCAGACAGCTTCCTTGATGAGTTATCTCCCATCCAAACTCCCTTTCTGATTGCCTCCCTCCGGAGGTCATGGACAAGGGCAAACTCTCCAGTGTCTCTAATCAGAAGCAGTGGGGAAAGGGAGCAGGGAGAAGGAAGCAGGAGACCATGGAGCCTCCCAGCTGGCCACCCAGCAGTGTCCCTTTGTGCACCCGTGCCAGGCGTGGCATGTGCTCTGCACCATTTCACCTTCCAGGCTACAAAGGCACTCCGGGGAGCAAGGGCAGCAATGAGGGCAGGATCGAGGTTGGGCAGCCCAGCCAGCAGCGTCCTGCCAGGTCAGGAGGGGATACACGCTGCTAATGTGATGATCTCAGCTCAAGAGGGAGAGGAGGGGTGGAGCATGAAGCTCTCTGACTGCTGTGAGCAGGCCTGGGAAAACAGACAGATCCAGCCTGCTCCCCTGGGGCTGTGCAGGACACAGATTAGTCCTCCAGAGAGATGAATTGAAGGAATTAGGGAAGGGTCGGAGTGGTCTGCTGGGGAAATGAGCAGAAAGTTTTTGATTGGGGTTATGCTGGTGGAGCTGCCCCCCCAGAACCAGAGAAAGGTCACTTGCCCCCAGCCAGGGAGGGTGAGTGTGTGCCCCAGCCCCCAGCCTCATGCTCTGCTGCAGGCAGTGCTCAGGGCAGGGAGTGATGCCATGAGCTCTGTGTGCAGAGCCCTGCTCCCTGGGGACTCCCATGACATGTAGGAGGCTGCAGGGCACTGGCCTGCCTCACCAGTACTGCCAGCACCAAGCATGGATGGAGCATGGACACAGGCAGGCACGACAGACTCCAGCCCTGTGCTGACTCTGGCAGCACACTGAGCTGTGCAGAACCCCAGGCATCTTCACTGTGATGAGGGCAGCTTGCAAAGACCTCTCTGAGACATGGTATACACCAGAGAGATGAGCTGCCAGCAAGCCACTCCTGTCTCTAGGCGACCTGGTCCTTAGGGCTGTGGGATTCAAAGCAGTAGCTTGGTTTTGGACAGTAAATTCAGCTCTTCCTGTAAAAGGAGAGCCTAAATGTTTGCATTGAAGGGCTGTGCAGAGTCAGGAGAAACAGCAAGCTCCCTGGAGAAGCACACTTCAAGCTAAATTATTCCTGACCTAACTAGAGTGGTGTTTCAGGATGGATAGAGCTGGTTCTTGGCATCCATAGAACCAAGACAAGACTTAGCTTTGTGCCTGCCTCCATCTTGTAACTGAGGAAACCCAGGATGGGCTGGAGAGGAGGGGAAGGCCATGGCCATGCCCCAATCTCTCTTTCTGGCTGCTCCTGACCTTCAAGGCCCACGTGAGGCATTTCCCTCTGGCTGAGTGAGACAGGGAGGCAGATGACCTAGAGCATGCAAGGGACTGGATAAACATTCTCTCGTCCATCACTAATACTGAGGGTTTCTCTTCCTTTTCCCTTCAGACATGCACAGTATCTTTGTATGATTCCCTTGCTCTCTCCTCTCCCAGCAGCCGCGCTGTGCTGCCGCTGCAGCCCGGATTCCAGTCCCCGAGCACAGCTGCTCTGCCTTTAAACCCCTCCTTCCTCACGCCTCCCCGCACAGGCACACTGGGCTCTGCCTCGCCTCTGCCTCCCGCCAGTGGCTCTGCTTCTACCTGCCCTGTCATCCCCATTCCCCAGGGACCCTCCCTCCCACAGCCCCTCCGCTCCAGTGCCCTCCCTGCCCGGGGCACAGGGGGACTCTCACCGCTCGGTAGGTTTTCTTCTGCCCGGCATGTTTGGGTGCTTTGCCCGGCTCCGACGAGCTTTCCACATGCATCGAGTAGATGATGTCAAAGAAATCTTCCACCACAGCCACGCGTTTCAGAGAGATGCCCTCGGGCTCCGACAGTCCATCTGCCCCCTACAACAGTGCAGGCAAGTTGAGTTAGTGTCAGCGATGGGTGACAGGGGTGACGAGATCGGCCCGGGGCTAATGTGGTTGGAGGGGGCAGAGTGGCAGTGCTCCTGCCTAGGGCTGCCTTGGGCACGGGGGATGTGGGGGATAAATTAAACATCGCTTCAGGGAGGATCCTGCTGTAGCCAGGGCAGTGGCGGCTGCTGCTGTTGTGCTGCTAAAGCTGGCAATGAAATTGGGCCAGGAATAAAAACAAGGGAAGAGTGCAGAGTGGAGTCACAGCTGATCAAGAAATTCAGTTTCCGTAATGTGGGATGGTTTTGCTAAGCAGGGAACAGGCAGGTGAAGCTCTTTGGACCAGCACATGGAGCTAAACCATCCTGGGAAGCCCTGAGATGTGAGGTACTCTCACTGGCTGCAGTCCCTGTGGACATGGATCAGCCAGCAGGACAAGGTTTCACTGTGATGCCAGGATACAGCCCCTAAAGGAAGGAGCCAGCATCCCCTCCTTCCCTGCACTGACCTTTCCAAGGCTCCCTCCCTCTCACAGACGCAGAGCAGCTGAGCGCTGGCAGCAGCAGCACAGCTCTTTGTGTGTTCGGATGTGCTGGAGAGCAGGAGGCAGTAATTCTGCCACACGACAGTGGTGACAGACTGATGGGAGTGGGAAGTGTGGGGAGCAGTGCTCCTCCGAGCTGACTGGCACCAACGGTGTCAGCTCACACTGGCAGGGTATGCCGTGGGAAGGGGAGGCAGCCTCTGGGACCCGGCAGCTGCTATCGGCACTCGGCACAAAGCACCAGAGCAGGAAGGGCTAGTGGGAGGTGGTCAGTGGCTACTGTAATGGCAGGGAGGACTGAGAAAGGGCCAGGCTTTGGGAGGTCACTCAGCTTGCTCCTCAAAAAAATGCCATTTTTGCATAGACAAAAAAAATTTAAATATATATATGTGTATATATATCTATATCTATGCATGTATGTATATGTTTATATATTACATCCCTTTAAGGGCTGCTTTCCAAAAGGAATGTATGGATGTTGTCCAGTGGGTACCCACCAGGCTGCTAAGCAGCAACCTGCACATCTAAATGACCTGCAAACTATCTTTTTCACGTGCATTCACACATCCCTGAGGGCAGGCAGAGGCTAGCAGGGAGCTGTGGGCAGGGTCTGTGGGTCTGGCAGGGGTCTGCATGCAAAGGGAACAGTCAGTCTCCTAACCTGCATTTGTGTTGCCCTTGGTTGTGCTCTGTGTATCTTACACAGTCTATAGATTGAATAAATGCTGTTCTTTAAGCCACCAGTGAAGGGCCTCTCAAAAATCAATCACTTAGTGGGTCCACCTTCTGCTAAAGCTACCCAGCATCTCAGAGGAGCAGTCATTTAATGTACAGCGCTGCCTATTAGAGTTGGCTCCTCACCCCAATTTCGGAACAGAGACTGCCTGTCTTGGGCACAGGCTGCAGCGGGACGGTCGCTGAGCTCACCCGGGACACGGGCACGAGGATTTTCCAACACAAACCACCTCTGCCCTCCCCGGGGAGCCCCAAGCTGGGTATGAAGGTGGCTGTAACAAAGAGAATATTGAGAGCGAACACAAGGGGCAGGGTGGCAGGGCTGCGTAGTGGGGGTCGGGAAACTTCGCCCCAGGGAGTGTCTTTGAGGAATATAGATCTAATTTCTTCTGTCACCGTTCAGAGAGTTTCAGTTTAATCGAGGGCATGGGTATTCCCCTGCCAAGGAGGAGCGGGCATTAGGAGGCTTCCTACTGACCAATAATCCTCAGAGCAGGGTTGAAATGAGGATAATTACAGAAACAGGACAAAGGAAAATGCAGCAGGGGAAAAGCACAGTCAGATCTAACAAGCAGAGCCCTCAAAATTAAGGCTGTAACCAACCCTGTATGCAAATCACTGTTTCCAATCAGCTAATATCCTCCTCCCTGCATGGCCAGCAGGTCCATGTTTGCTCCCCGGTTTCAGAAGGAATGCAGTGAAGGTAACCTCAGGGTCTGGGCATTGCCACAGCCTCCCTGCACACACAGCAGCGCTCTCCTCTCCTCTCCACCCCAGCTGGATTCCGGATGCCAGAGCTGCCTCCTCAGCATCCCACTCCCTGCAGAGATCCTCCCCTGACTCCTTGCGTCTCTCCATCCCCTCCTCAGCCTTGTGACTGCTCTCCCTGTGATGATTATTTAGCTTTGGGAAGCAGGTGAGATGCAAGCAGTATCAAAGCCACTGGGTATAAGAAGCTCTATCAAGTCAGTGCCTCCAGGATTAGGGAGGTTTGTATCTGGCAATATACCCAAATGTTGACCTAGGATTTAAGAGGACACGTGTGCTGCAGAGTACCTCTCCGAGGGGCCCACGCCCCTCAGGTTCCTCCTTCCACACCCAGCATTGCTCACCAGTATTCAAGGCATGAGTCAGAGCCCATAATATCTCATAAAGGCTTAAAAACCCTCAGGTTTAAATAGCAATAAAAAATCAGTTGGGAAGCAGAAGGGGAAGAGGGGATGCCTTTATCCTGTCCTGGTGTTGGGGCTTTATTAGAAGTCACCTGCCCCTGCAAGGAGTAAAAGATTTCAGGAGCAAACCTCAGTCCTGACAGAGGTGCTTGGAAGTGGGTGGCATTTCAGGTGCTGAGGAATCTTTCTGCTGCCTTCCAGCCATCCTCCTTTCCCCTGTATTTACCCAGGACGGGTCTGTCTCTCCCCCTTCCCTCCTTGGCTCTGTGTACTGTGCTCCACAGTTCTCACCGCCCCTTTCCTCTCATCCTCCCCACCTTCCCAGAGCTTCGAGCACTCTCTCCTCTAAGCTCCTAGCTCCTCTCCTCCTTCAGTTCTTTTTCCTCCCCAGTGTCCTTTGTCTTCCCCATCTCCTCTAGTTCCACATCTCTGAGCACTCGTACCCCCGGGACCCTCTGCCCTAGGCATCCGCTCCTAGGCCTCGCTGCCCCTGCACCTCCTCTGTCCCTGCTCCATCCCTCCTACCCCGGCCACCTCCAGCACCCGCGAATCAGCGCCGGGAGGCGCCTCTGCGGGGCGAGGTCCCCTCCCGTGCCCGGCCCCGGGCGGAGACAGCCATTTCAGGCAGCGCTGTCCCGGGTGCGGCACGGGCCGGTCCCCGGCCCTGGCGCTGGTAGCGCCGAGCCCCGGCACCTTTGTTCTCGGCAGCCGCCCCGGGCATGCTCGGCCCCCGCCCGGCCCGGGACGGGGGCGGTGCGGCGGGAGGGGACGGGGAGCGGCCGGGCAGCCCCGAGCGGCGGCGCGGGGT
>VWYI01002064.1:0-12683 GCA_013399455.1 Anthoscopus minutus | reverse complement strand
AGGCACCGGCGCGGCTGCGGCCGGGCCCGCACCTCGCCGAGCCTGGGACGGGCGGGCAGGGGCACGGGCAGGGGCAGGGTCCAGCGCGGATTCCTACCGCCCCGAGGCACCGCCATCCCGCCGCAGCTCTGCTCACCTCTCGAGCCCCCCTGCAGCCCTGCCGCGCTCCCACAGCCCTGCCAGGCTCCCACACGGACCTGCCCTGGCTCCCACAACCCTGTCAGAATCCCACACGGACCTGCCCTGGCTCCCACAGCCCTGTCAGGGTCCCACATGGACCTGCCCTGGCTCCCACAGCCCTGCCAGGCTCCCACATGAACCTGCCATGGCTCCCAGAGCCCACCCGTGCTCCTAGGGCTCTGCTATGCTCCCACACGGATGTGCCTCGTTCCCACATGGACCTGCTGTGGCTCTCACACAGACCTTCCATGGCTCCCACAGTCCTGCAATGGCACACATAGCTCTGCCATGCTCCCACACAGACCTGCCATGTTCCCACACAGCCCTGCCATTGCTCCTACACAGCCTGGTCCTGCCTTGCAGCCTGGCAGCAGCACCCACACATCTCCATGACCGGCCTCCTCCACCCACCCAGCTCCCTCTGCTCCCAGCAACCTGCTATGTCTCCACCAGCCCCTGTGGCCATTCCTCAGCAGCCTGGCCTGGGTGTGAAAACTGCCATAATGGGAGATGTTCACAGCCAAACTGCAACACTGATGAGCTAGCCCTGTTTCTGTGGGGCATCTACGGCTGGCAGCTGCCACCTGATCCAGTCCATGCTGCCCTTGGTGACCTCCACCCCAAGCCCCAGTGAGCTGCCACCACCCTGGCGAAACCAGACTCCCAACCCAAGCAGCTTCAGGGAGGCCAAGGGATGACAGCAGGCTTCATGCACAGGACTTCTCAACCCTGCAAGCCCTTCCCCAATTTAGACTTGGGTTTAGGAGAATCTGGGAGCATTTAACCTGAGCTCTCCAAAGCCTGCATCCTCCCACCTCCTCTTCAGACTGACTAGGGTAGACACAGCCAGAGGAAAGGAAACTGCCTGTTCTGGGCTCAGCAGCATGGAGGGTCTTGGCTCTGCCCTTGCACTGGCTGGCAGGGCAATATCTGCCCTCTTCCAGTGGGACTGGCAGCTCTCCTGGGGCCCAGGAAGCTATCCCACCTCACGGCTCTGCAGGGAAGCATTCCTTTTCCAAGAGGGTTATGCTGGAGGGCAGACTGGGACTGCTGGAGCAGGAGCGGGATGGGAGGGAGTGCCGACTGCTTCCCCATCTGCTGTGCTCAACAGCAGATAAAACACTGCCCCGGCCCTTGCGCGAGGGGCTGATACCAGCCAAATTCAGCTTCCTGTGAGTCAAAAGCTGCTTCCTGCCAGCAGAGCCCTGCCTGATAATGGCTGTGTTCTGCTCTCTGCCTGGGAGCAGACCCCATGCCCTCGCCTCTCCTTACACTTCCCACATGAAAGCGTTCCCTTATGTATCTCCCAGCCACAGCATCTCCCTGCTCCAGTACAGAGTCACACGTTAAACTTTAATTTCCTGCTGCTGGTTGGAAGGGCCACTGTCACCCTCATCCCTGGGACAGCCGAGCTGGATGTTTGGGGCCAGCCGTATCGAGCTGTCCCTCAAGGTCACCTCCCTTGTACACAGAGACAGGCCACGTCGCTCGCTCTGCCTGTGCTCCAGCTGCTGCTGGCTGTGGGACACAGCTGCTGTCCTCAGCCAGGTCAGGATCAGAGTTCATCTGTCCCATGCTGGAGTCACCCTGTGGCATGACTGGCTTCCTCAGCCTATACCAGCAGCAGTGTCATTCCTGTGGCATGCATCCATCCCTCACCCTTTCTTCCAGCCCTGGGTAGCTCCTTCTGCTGCACAAAGGAGGATCCATTTTTGAGAGTGGAGTTTGGGTTTTATCTGAGCACTCTACTGTTCTTTCCTCTTTGAAGTGCATTTCTAATTTTCAACAAATTGTATTTTGTTCTAAGGGGATTTTTAGTCTTCTGAAAAAAAATGCTCAGCTGGACCAGGGAATGGATATGCACAGGACAAAGCAATTGGAACATACTGGGATCAGAAACTGTGACATACAGGATGGGATGTAAACCTGCCATGACAGTAGAGACTTCCCATCAAGTGCTCCAGAGATCATAGAAACACAGAATGGTTTGGATTAGAAGGGACCTTAGAAGCCATCTAGTTCCAATCCCTCTGCCATGGGCAGGGACACCTTCCACTAGACCAGATTTCTCCAAGTCCCATCCAACCTGGCCTTGAACACTTCCAGGAATGGGGCAGCCACAGCTTCTCTGGGATGCCTGTGCCAGTATCTTGCCACCCTTACAGGGAAGAATTTCCTCTGAGCACCATGATTCCTCAAGTCCATCCCCCTGGGCAGTCCATGGCTGTGGCCACCACCAGCACCCAGCACCCAGAAGCCCACCTCTGCAACTACTCCTCCTGCACAGGCTTCAGCACCAAAACAGACGTTTTATTTCAATATGGACTCTTACAACTTTTGATCAAGAAACTGTTCTTGGTACTTCTCATCTCTGGGAAGTCAGCCCTTGATTGGCTTCTATATTTAGACTTCTCCAGGGCTTTAGGAAGTTCACTCCTCATGGTATTTAGGTGTAGGATGAAAGCAGCTTTTGCGGGGGATATGTTAAACCACAGCAGGCTCCCTCTGCTAATGCTGCGAGGAGAAAGAGGAGCTAGATTCCTCGAACTTCCCTCTTCCTCTTGCCCCTCATGCCACGGGCACAGTGCATGCCTTAGAAATAGGCACCAGGGAGACACTGGGCTGAAAACAGTATCAGCTGTATTGCTCGTAATAAAAGAACCCACAAGATGATGATGGGAAATGCTCTGACTGACAGATTTTGCTCTTTTTTTCTCCTGGAAATATTTTGCTATGAAATTTTTCTGATCATTTTCTGGTTGAAAAATGGGAGAAAAGCAGTTGCTAAAACGCTGATGGTGCTTCCCTGTGCTGAGCATTCTGTGTTGTGTCTTGTTGCACCATGCAAATAGGAAGCCCCATCCTGCACTTAGAGCTCCAGCTCCACTCACTGCAGTGAAAACAGCCCTAGCCCTCCTGAGCAGCTAAGCATCCGTCTGGCCCAAGAGGGCTCATCCTCCCAGGGAAACTGAGGCACAAAAAGAAATAATTTTCCCAACATTCTGCACTAACTCAGGCCAAGACGGGGCATTCACATTGTTTCTCTACCTAGAACTGTACACAATACATGTTTTTTTTTCACAAAGTAAATACTTCCTCATGAGGGGAGCTGGGTGCTTTATTTTTAGCCAGCAAACACAGCTGAGGTGTGTGTCTTTCACGGGGCACAGGCACCTCTTCAGAGCGAGCCGCTCTTTCAGCCGCTGCAGCTGAGCCATGGGGACAGGTCCAGGCCTTTGCTCTGACCTCCGCTTATTCCTTTCCTGCCTCCCAGGCCTGGGAATGGAAACAGAGCGGCCTGGGAGGGGCAAGCCTGGAAATGGCAGCCTTGCCTCCAGCTGTGGAGAGGGCCCAGGTGCAGGGTGCCAAGAGGAGGTTGGTGTGCTTAGGGTCTTGTGGGCAGCTGGGGATGGGGCTTCCATCCATCCTGGGGCTTCCATCCATCCCAAGGCTGCCTGAAGGACAGAGGAGAAGCCCAGCAGGAAGAGATTCTTGCTCAGATGCCTACTTAGAGGCTCCTTGGATGCCTGCTCTGCCTGGGAGGCAGAGGACATTTTGCACAGCGCAAGAGAGCAGAGCTGCCTCCCTGCCAGCCAGGCTGTGTGCCGGCAGGGAAGCCGCAGGAGCAGCTGGATCTGGCAGGCAGAGGCAAGAGCAGTGCTCCCCAATAAATCCAACTCTGCACCTGCTGGCCAGGAGTGAGGGGGAGCTGGCTCTTTCAGGGATAACAAAATACTGGGAGCTGTGGGGCAGCTCAGGCTGCTGTTGGAGCACTGTTTCACTTGGTTTTGGCGAGAAAGGTTCCTGCAGCCTGGTCAGTGGAGCACCTGACTGACCTTCCTGCAAAATTGCTCCCTGGGGCTGTGGACTTCCCACTGCCTGTCAGCTGGTGAGCATCACCCTCCTCTCCAAGGTGTGTGGGACCTGTGTGGAAGAAGTGCCACGCTGTGGGTGCCAACATGAGCATTATTATAATGCTGCACTATTTCTTACTATTTTGAAATAGGCAGGGTTTGCACAGAGGAACTGTGGATGTTCCGTCACTGCAAGTGCTCAAGGTCAGGTTGGATAGGGCTTTGAGCAACCTGGTCTAGTGGAAGGTGTCCCTGCCCATGGCAGGAGGTTGTAACAAGATGATCTTTAAGGTCCATTCTCACCCAAACCCTTCTAGGATTCTATGATTCTAAAATGTGAGTTGGATGGAGTTTTTAAAAATATATCTGCAAAGGTGGGCAGTGATTTCTTAATGTTATGTGGATCTTGGTTTAGGTGATTTGGGGGAGAATGCTATCAGAATGGAAAAAAAAGACTGGGGGAATGGTGGTAAACTGCATTTACAACCAGAAGACTTTTTATATTCTATAGTATCCTGAAAAAAAATATAAAACTAGGAATCTAAAGAATATTGACAATATATAGCTGTAACACAAACTCAGAACATGTCTAGAAGTGGCTCTTCCTTGAAGTAACTTATCACTGCGAGCAATCTCCCCAGCACCAAGCACTAATCTAATAAATATTGCGACCAAAGCAAAATCCTTTGAGTCAGAGGGGGGCCAAGGCACTGCAATGAGTGATGAGATGACCTGCCACAGCAAGGTGACCCCTCTCTGCCTAGGAATAGACCCAGCAGTGTCAGGGCAGCCAGGTGACATCATCACACCTACAGTGAGAATGTGGTGATGTCAAAATGAAACTGAGGAGGAGGAGATATGGAGCAGCAGCAGTTCAGCTCCTCAGTGGTAAGAAAAATTATGTAAAATCAGTTACAAATGATGCTACAGTGAATCAAGGTCAGGCAAGGCTGAGAGGCTGAGCCCTGGATGTGTGGCACCCTGGTGCCAGTTCCCTGTGCCTTGGCAGTTCCCAGTATGTGGGCCACTGTTGGAGACTCCCAGAGGAACTGCGTGATGTGCCTCTAGGGAAATGCTGACAGCTCAGTGGATGTTGGAGGGGGGTACAAGGCCTGCACACCCTCCCCTTCCAATCCAGCCTCCTCTTCAGGTCAGGGCACGGCAGGGATTGAGCTGCACCACACCACAGTGGCTTCAGCACAGCCTGGCCCTGATGACAGAGCCTGGAAACACCGATTGCTACAGCCAAGCACCACCATGTCTGCTCCCCGTGAGCCCACACTGGGTTAAAGAAATGGGGACATTATGGAACCATAAGGGTCATGCTGGACCCCATCACGCCCTTTCCCAACATGGGAACCTAGGAAAACAGATGTCCACTGACCTCAGTGAGAGGAGGCACTTGTGTTTATCCTGGGATCACTCATATTTATCCTAGGCTCTGGCTCAGCAAGGCTGAAGGGTCCTATACAGGGAGTCAGGGTGGGGGCAACAGGGGACAGACATAGATGGAACTCTGTTCTCCCCTTGCATTCAGGTAACACACCCTGTATTTTGATTCATGTCCATCATAACCATGCTAGGTGAACCCCAACCCTTCCAAAAGCCAAACTCGGACTTGTGGATGAGTCCAGGAATGATTCCCCACTAACCTGGGATGACCAAGTGGAATTTTTTTGAGCTCTTAACTGAGACTATCTGTGGAGGGAGCAGAAGTCAAGCATGGTCTTAAACACTTTGTCATGGTAATCCATCCACAGAGATCCCTCTCCCAGGTGTGACACTTCATCTCATCACATCTAGTCTCAGTGCCACATCACTGCAGACTGGACACATGGGGCATATGGAGTGGCCTCAAATTTGGCTCTCCCTGGTCTTTTGTGAGTCTGGATTTCCAAACAGGGATGCTTTTGGGAGCAGAGGAAAGGAAGGGGGGGGGGCAAAGCAAGCGGGGCAGGGAAGGCAGACCATTAGGACAACCTGCCCTCTGTGTGAGGAATAAATTGGCAGCTGACAGGTTATAATCTGTGTGAGCAGGATCTTCACAGGAGAGGTGAAGGCTCCATTGGGGGCCAGTTGGATAGTTAATTAGTAGGACAAAGCAGAGGATTCGTGAAAATGTTTATGAAAGAGTGCTTGGCAGGGGACCCCCTGAGAAATGCACACCAGAGAAAAGCTGTTTTGGGCTGGGAGAGGAAACACGAGGGTGAAACAGCAGAACGAGCGCTGAGAGGGAAAACAGCCATGCAAATGTCCACGAGAGGATGGGGATTCCCAGGTGCCCTGCGGAGGAGTTCAGGGGAGGACCCGAGGACACCTAATTTTTCTAGAAATACACGGGCTGTGTCCTCCCTCTCCCTCCTCCCTTTGCCGTCCCCACCCTGGTGCGGTGGGGAGCAGGCTCTGGGTGCCGGCAGGCACCGCTGCCGCAGCCAATCGGCGCCCGCTGGCCGGGCAGAGAAGGGCACGAGGAAAGCAATTAAACCGGAGCTTTGATTGGGCTCACAGATGACTGCTTGTGCTAGAAATGCCTGAGCTTCTTTAAGCGCCTCGGCGGTGGCTGGAGCCGGCCTGATCCCCCATCCCCTCCTCGGCGCGTCGCTGCTGCGGCAGCGGGAGCGTGACTGATGCTCTCTGTCCCACACACGGCTCCGAGAGCTCAGAGGTAGGAACCAGTTGCTAAGAGACAGGACTGTACTTTCCAGCCCACATCCAGACCTTTGTCACCAGCTCAAGGGCTTTCTGCCGGATCCAAACGCCCGGCGCAGGTAAGCGGGAGCGGGCAGGCCTCCTCCCAGCCTCCTCCCAGCCCTGGGAGCCACACAAGCCTAAAAACTGAGGATGGAAATGACGAACCGAAAAGCGTCCCCAAGGGACCAGCTTCCCTGGACTGGCTGCCTGTGAGGCTGCAAACTGGAACACCCTGCAGCACCTGGGAACCAGTGTGGGAGGTACCTGTGGCACCGACACCCAGAATGTTTTGGATGTCACCACAGTGTGGATGACTCGGTATTTGCTTTGAGATCCCTCCTTCCAATGCAAGCCAGGAGAGGAGTCCCAAACTTTAGTCTCCTTTCTTTTTTTTTTGGGTGGGGGTATTCCTGGTGATTTTGGATTCTTAGCCCAAAGACTCCCATAAACTGGAAAGCCTGAACTAGCACGTCAGAGACTGAGACCCCATCTTTTCTAGAGTACTCCCTCCCTCTTGGTGAGGAGTAAATCCATCAGAGCCTTTGCCCGTCTGCTGGAAGGGAAATACATCTTCTGGGGCTGCCAAACCAAAGCAGAGCAAGGACAGAGAGAAACCACTCACACAGCAGTGTCTTGCTGGCTGTCACTCTGTGAAGGGCCCTGCACAGTGCCAGGAAGACACAACCACCTCCACTCCACTTCCAGAGGCTGCTGCCTTAACCTCAGATATGGACACTGTTACCCAAACCTCTGCTCTGCTCTCTGCTCTCACACACAACACAGACTGTCTGCAGTTATTTCTCCTCAAATAAATTGCTATTCTTTGGCACCAGCCATAAAAGTGGAAGTCAGTAGCTTTCCAGCAAAGACAATGATTTTGGCCAACAGGTACCTGCCCTTGGTACAATCAGCTAATTAAACCAGACACTGAAGCTCAGGATTGGCTCTGGCCCACTCTCAATGTGATTCTTTAGAGGTGGGCACATCTGATATGATATCAGGGAAAGCTAATTAATAATTTGCACTAAAGAAAGCTATATTAATATGCATCCCTCTGTCATGGCAATGCCAGAGCATCCATGCTGGCCAGGCTGGGTGGATGGACACTCCACCAATGCTCCTCCACACCCCTGAGCTTTCCCTGCCATTTGCTTGTCCATAGCATAAGTTCACAGCCTGCTCATGTCAAGCCTAATATAATGAAAAAACTAAAACTGAACAAGTTGTATCAGAAGGAGATTATTGCTCAGAATGGTCCTGAGAAATTTCCCACTGAAAGGACTGTGCCTGCCTTTCTGGGCTCTGCTGCAGACTTTAGTCAGTGACTGAATTTCCCTTTCTGCCCATGGTCAGAGCAAGCCCCTCTAAGCAATGACCCACAAGGAGAGCTGAGAACAGCCATGTACTGTCCTTACAGCCAGTCCTCATTAAGTAGGCCCTATGTGCTTGGATCCTCTTCCTGTGCAAAGGTGGAACATAACCTGGAGTATGGGAACAACAGCCCCTTGTCAGACCTGGGTTTCTTTCCATTTCAGCTTCATTGACCAAGGCCTGGCAGAGCTGTGCTTTGGTTGTTTGCTTTTGGACCTTCTTTACAGTGACACCCCTTGAGAATTACAAATATGAAAATAACTGTGAGTGAAAGAGATAACTTTCAGATAAATGATGTCCAAAAAACACTTCTCTCAAATCAGCAATGCCATGCTTGTTTCTGGAATTATGCAGGATGTGCAGTGTAGATGGCAGAGAGTTATTTTTTCAGAAACTGTTAGGTCAGACATGTATTGGGAACTGGAACTGATGGAGCTCCAGGTCTCACAAGTGCTGGTGACTGAAGCCAGCACCCAGGGATGAGGGTGGCTGGGATGGTGGGATCTCTGGGACTGGGACATGGTACTAACGACCACAGTGGGACTGCCTTTAATCAGGCTTGTAGGCTTGGCAGGAATAAAGCAAGGACCGAATGAGATGCTGGTTTCTCTCTTATCCTTAGAAGAGGCTTCAGTGGGATGTCCTGACAGGGTGGGAGTGAGCAGGTGGGCTTTGCTGCCAGATCTGCTGATCCCAGCAGTGAGGAACTTCATTTTGCTAGTCTGTGTTACTGCAGATCATCAGAGCTCTTTAAATTTACCTTGCTAAGGCTTTAGCTACTGCCAGGTGAGCCTAAGCCAGTTCTTGGGCCCAGGGAATAGGGGGTCACTGCTCTCTGTGACTCTTACCATGGGCAGCTTCAGATGCAAAATCTGTGACTGATGTTGTGCAAACTTGGAGCCAAATCTGGATGGGATGGTAATGTGGAAAATTTTCTTTAGATGAGGTTGAATGGGACCATGCACCCAGGCCAAAATTGTTCCGGTCTCCTGAGGGCACATTTAAATGAAAACCTGCCATCCGTTCCACTCCTTGGAAAAGCCGGTGCTGCCCCGTGTGCTCAGAGTGGGATCTCTCCACAGGTGAAAGCTCTGCATGCTCTAAGTAAGGCTGGTGCAATGGGAGTGATAGACAATTTCTCAGATAATACCCTCAGGCCCATCTGCCTTGTCTAAGGCTCTTCTGAATGGTCTTGATTTATTTTCTTTATCACTTGAAGTCCCCAGAAAGTCTGAGTGGTTATTCACGCCGTGAAAACCTTCTGTTGACTGATGTTCTTAGAGGTTATAGATGTGCAGCTTTTTGGGGCACTGAATATGGGCATTGAAGGGTACTTGTACCAGGAAAAATGTAGCCTCTATTAGCTGTTGGAGCAGCATCTTTCTGACATGCCCGGCTCCTCAGCTCCGGCATTCTGCCACTGTGCTGTGCTGTCCCACGGCCTGGCACCGCAGCTTTCACAGCACAGCACTCCCTGTCTCTGGAGCTAAAACGAGTTTAAGGATAGGCTGTGCTGTGAGATTTATCTTCTGTCCTGTGGGATAGTTTTCCTGCTGTCCACAAAAGCCTACATCCATTTTGCATTTTGGACTCGCCAATTATACTTCTCGTGCTCCTCCCACCCCAGCATTGTTCCTTGGGTGAGTTTCACCAGGGACAATCGTTAAATAATTCTGAACATCTGGTTCCAGGGCAGCCAGCACAGGTGAGCTGTACCTGTACAACAGCAGCAAAACCCACTTGAGCAATGCCCTCATCCTGTTAGTGATGCCTACAAAGCCCCAGAGCCTCATGTCAGTGCTGCGGGGGACGGGGAGAGAGCAGCAAAGCAGAATCAAACGTGGGCAGTGCTGCAGAGCCTGCCTGGTCCCCACGGCTCCGCACAGCCCCCGAAGGGCCGGGCTGACGCTAGGCTTCCCCTGCTCATCCCACAGCCCCCCAGCCTGCATCACAGCCTGCCAGCACGAATCTGTCCTGGCCGCCACGCCAGAGTTGTGACAGGCTCCCACCACACACGGCCAAGTACAGCATCGATTTAGAGAGCAGCTAACGCCCGAGCCGAAGTCTGAGGAGAACCCTCCCCTGCACACCCGCTGCTCCGGCCACAGCCATCTGCTCCGCCGGTTGTCACCGAGCACTGTCCATTTCCCTGCACTGTGGCTCCATCTCGCTCCACGTTTGTCTGGGAAAGACTGTCTAAATGATGCTAAATGCTTAGGACAAGAGGGACATGAGATTATAATGAACCGCATCTTAGCACCTTGTCACGGACAAATTCTCCCACAGTTCTTAGCAAAACTGGGGAGAAGGATGAGTGCTGTCCATCCACTGCCAGGATGTGCAGCCCAGGGATAACGAGGGGGCTCACATCTTAGAGTGTGTCAGCCATAGGAAAGAAGGGCAGATCTGAGCACTTTGGGCTGTATCCATTGTCTGTGCTGCAGCAGCACACAAAGATACCCTCCTCCTTCAGTACAGCCTAAATGTATTTTTTTTCCAACACCCTGACCTAAAGGATGAAGAGTCCAGCCCGTGTGTGAATAGGGCTGTCAGGCAACAATGTCCTACACTGCTAAACCGCCTGTGTTTATCTGTGTAGGGCTTTTTTAATTGTATGTGTTAAATGTCCAGCATCTTTGGGACGTTCATCTGGGAAAAAGAAATGTGAACAGTCTCTGTGCCAGACATCCATCCGCACTGCTGTTCCTATTCCCAGTGCATTCTTTGAGAAGACCACCATCTGCTCTGACCACCACCTAAGGCAGATGCCCCCTTCTCAGTGCACAGTCCCCGCTCTCAAGCCACCCAAATCTGATTAGGCCTGTTCTGATGAGAGGCCTGGAGGAGGGCAAGGGAAAGTTACTCAGGAGAGAAAATAATAACCACATGTTAATTAATTTTTCACTACAGATGCACAGAAAATACACAAACCAGCTCAGGGTGCATAAGCCAAAAGGAACAGCTCTACTGGCTTGCTGGGGGGGGGGTGTGTGATTATTTTGGAGGTTTGGGATTATCATTATTATTATTTTCCAGGGGAGGAGTGGCCCCAGCCCTGTCAGGGAAAGGAAATCTTATCCCTACTGCTGCCCTCTACGCGCTCTTTACCACCTCTTTTCCAGCTTTCCTCCAGGTCCCTCAGATTTCCTGTGGCGTCCTGCAGTGAGAGCAGAGCGGGATGCACCCCCTGCCCCTCAGTACACCCGGGGGAGGGCTCTGCCTGTCCCTGCAGCAGGGGACATCCCCAGAACGGTTCTCGCCCAGCAGATGTGCTTGGGGAAGGGCGAGCGGACAGGACGAGTGGGATCAGATTGCTGAGGAGTGCAGCCAGGGGAAAGCAACCAAAACACTGCTCCAGAAGTATTTGGGGAAAGCAGCTGAGCAGACATTAAACCAGAATCCAGGCATTACTGTCCAGCAAAAGCCTCATATCAGCTTCATGAATTATTTGACTGTGTGCCTGAGAGCAAGGAAATATACCCCAAACCCAGCCCAAACGACCAAGGATGCGGAGAGCACTGTATTACAAGGAGCTGAAGAAAATCCTTGACAAGTTATCTCTAAATTTGAGAGCCACTTCAGGCAAAACCAAATTCCCAGCTGCATCCATCTGTAATGGTCCATGGGATTCCTGGCAGAGAGTGGCACAGTGGGGCCAGGGAGGCCAGGACCAAAGGAGCAGGAGGCAACAACTTCTACAAACCCCACTCTGGAAGGTTTTGGGGACTGTGATGACTGTCTCCCTTTGCAGTGGCTCTGCAAAGTGCTCCCAGTCCTAACATCTGGCACTGGGAAATAAGCTGTATTGCCCCTTAGAAAATTTGGTCGTCCCCTAGGATATATCTGCTTGTGTTTGCTGGTTTAGGGGAGCCTGGGTGTAACGCCTGTCTGTAGCCTGCAGGGACTCTGCCAGGGAAGATGCGGGGGCCTAGGCATGCTCCTTGCTGAAACTTCATCTGTGCAGAGGCCCTTTGGGAATATGCGGGCTTGTGCCGGCCTGGTTGAGCCGCTGACCCTCGGGACCCCCTCTCGGACAAAGGGGAGGGGGTGCCTAGCAAGCAGCGGGGTCGAGGGAGTTTGGCTCGGCCTCTCTGGGGTACCATGACTCTGCAGCATTTGGAAGATCTGGGATAGAGTCGCTGACTGGATGGAGAGGACCTGGGAGGGAGTGCTGGATCTTTGGAAGGGGTTACAGCTCCTAATCCGCCCTTCTCAGGGGCTCCTGGCACAGGGGGAGTGATAGAGGAGGGCTGCTAAGAGGTCTTAAAAAAAAAAAAAATATTGAAAATAATTTTTTTGGGGCATGGCATGGGGGAGGGGGGCAGAGAGGGGAGAAAGAAAGGAGCCTCTGAGCACCACGAAGGGAGAGGGAGAAATAATGACCCTTCCCCCTCCCCCCAATAATCAGGCGGACCAGATGGGAGGTAAATAGTGCGTTTAGAAGCATTTGCCACAGATGGGCTGCCCTCAATGGAAGCATCCTCCAGCCACATCAATGCTGGAGTCTGTGTGCACAGAAAACACTGCACCCTTCAGAGCAGCGGCAGCAGCAGCAGCAGCGGGAGAGGCGGGGAGGGACGGGGAAAA